>JAYMTP010000129.1:0-45328 GCA_036897365.1 Geranium brycei
TATGTACCAAGATTCGAACTCAGGATCTCACATGTGTTAAGTGAGCTCCTTACCACTTGGCCCAACTTGTGTTGGTAGCAGCATACAATAGGCAATCATTTTTGAACTGCTATAAGTTCTTACCCATAATAGCAGCCTCAGCTACTTATTCCCGAGTTCAACTTCTTCTTGTATTCTGGGTTATGATATGAATTAAGGTTACTGTCAAGATTAACCTCTACTATGTCACTCTAGCTTCCATTAACACATGTCAACGGTAATGTTTCATTTTCCCCAATCTCTTAAGACAGCACCAATAAGGACATGAAGAACCAGAAAATTTGGGCTATCAAATCAATAAGAAAAACCAACCCCAAACATACAAATACAGAACAAATTTACAAAACCTACAATTCTCAATCATAAGAGCATGAAAAATTGTTGATTCCAAACAAAAGTGGTTTGAATTCAGCTAATTAAGACATCATGAGACCAAATTAAGAAAACAAAACAAAAATTCACTGGTGAGAGACACAAGCAAAAGGGCCACGATAAAAATGCTAACTTGAAGCAATTATCCACTCAAATGTTAAGAACTCGTCAGCAAAAGCCGAATCAATTGATGGGTTTTCTCAGAGATAGAGGCAGAAACAGACCTTGAGTGTTGTCAGGTTTCGGAGAGGAAGAAGCAGAAGAGCCCATTGCTCGAACTGAGAAGCTAAGCCTTCTGGATACGCTCAGAGACGAACAATTGAAGCCAACAAGGTTGGTCTTGAGACCGAAACGAAGTTGGGTTCTTGAGGAAATCAAAGAAGCTATAGGCAAGCTCAAGGTAAGAGAAGGAGAAGGTGAAGCCATTGCTGACCCTTAAACTATAGGACCCAAAACACCTCCAAATTCAACATCAATCGTCACAGAAGAGCTCAGCTGCTGGTGTAGGAAAGTCAGGTGTGCCTCAAAATTTGAAGCCGTTGTTTGAAATCTGATCAAGATGCATGTGCCTGATTTAAGAGGAGCACAACAATCTAATACACTCACATGTAGCGGAACATGTTAGTGACAGGTGGCGCTTAATTAAGAGAGTTAGAGAAAGCGGCTCTATATTTGCCACGTCCATAATAGATATGTGCAAGTGCAAGAGACTTTCTCTATTTTATTTTATTTTATAATGTATTATTATGTATTTTCCATAATACATATGCTCGTGTTGCTATGCTAGTTTCTTCCATCAAGTATCAATAAACAATAACGGCTCTTTTTCAACATCTGCATGTTCTCGAATTGAGATTGCATAAATAAATATTGAGTTAGAACAATTAAAATAAATATGTGAAGTCTATACAAGAAATAAATGTAAACATGACAATCGCATACAAAATATTAAATGCTAAACAATTGTTAAAAAATTAAAGTTCACATTGCATGTGTTTCGGGAAATTCATAACTAGTATTAGTTAAGAAGTTTGTTTACTGCCAACTCAATTATAGAATCATACCGACACATCACGTGTGTCAAGAATAGTGTTTTTCTACTATCATGTTGAGATTTTAAGTGAATTACACGATAACATACTATCAGAAGTTGGTGTTGAATCTAAGTGTACCTTCTATTACATCATGTTTCGGGTTAAAAGCCCACGGTCCATGTCTTGAGTTTCAAAATGTGTCGCGCCGATCTGACATGCACGTGACGAGAAGTGACAATTATGAACACTCACCTATTTGTTTGAATTGTTAGGTAAGCCGAAATTCAACGATACCAATAAATAAGATGTAAATATAAGATACACACTGACAATACTCCCTTTAAACATGAAAATTTGGTAAGACTCATCAAACCCTATAACACAAAGATAGAGTATAATGTCAAAACACTACTTGTTCTTGTTGCGGAAGAGCCATATCATACATTACATGCGCGTGCGACATACAATGATTCTTGTTCAACCTAGAGAATACCAAACACAAGACGAACATAGCCGGCAAAATACACAACTTGATAGGATTGTTGGCATGCCGCACAAAATAAGTATACTCAACTCCGGAGAAAATGCATTGAACAATGGCGCAAGCAAACCCGAAACAATCAACGAGGGAACCAAATGGCACGTCCCTCGGAAAAGGATGATATAACCAAAACCAACATTGTTTGTCCTTTCTCCTCCAAACTACTCTTGCCTTTCTAGCCTTATGAACAATCTCAGCAATGCAGATAAAAAGGGCGATCAAGGAGAGTATCGCGCCAATGAGCGCAAAATAAGGTCTGCTTGGAGAAGAAATTTGATCCAAAATTGCCGCGAATGCCTCTAGCGCAAGGGTCACGAGTAAAATAGTCAACTCTACACTATCCTGCATTAAAGAAGAGAATTTAACGTTTAGGGAAAACTTCTGATGACTACACCTAGAATTAGGTGTTTCTCACATAACTACCCTAAAAAATAATTCTCAACGTGACTCCCTTAGAATTGTACTCTTCTCACTTAACCCCTTTCTGTTAATGTCCATCTAAATATGTTAAAAGTTGATGTTTAAAAGACTAAAATGCTCTTAATTATGTTTTAAATTTTCAAAATGTGTCATTTGATACCCCTCTCTCTCAACCGACTATTTATACTTCCAGTGTAAAAGCAAGGCATAGTTACCGTTATTCGGGAACTTTCTTGGTGCACGAATCTTTCATGGTTAACTTGAGAACAATTTTGTATTGAGGAATGTAAGTTAATAATGTGATCCTCCATAAACTTATGTTGACTTGAATCAAATGCAGACTGCATAATAACATTAGGTTGGCTGCTCTGAGGTGATAAGAGATGCTCGTTGGAGTTTTTCAACTTCTTCTTTTCACGATGGGAGCGCTTCTTAGTACACTTTTGTTCGCGAATCACTTGAAATGGACTCGAGATTTTTCTTCGCCTTGCTACACAATAACAATTACAAATAAATAGATGTGTTATTTCTCTACTGTATAATAATTGTTAAAGTCTGACCCACATAGAAGATAAAGTTGATAAGTGAAAGCTCAACTAGTTTCTTTATTCACACTTTCTAATGTGGGTGCCAATGACATTCATGTTAAACCTAATCTCTCTAAATATTCAAACTAATAGGTGGAGGTCATACTAGTCAATTGAGTAACATGTTTCGAATATGAGTTCTATTGGCACTTATATTAAAACTTCAAATTCACCTAAAAGCTCAAACTCGTAAATGAAAGGTAAATTAATCTCTTGATTCATGTCATACCTGTGTATGCGCCGATCGCAAATTCAAGCCCCTTTAGCTCTTTCTCCTCCAACACCTTGGCAGTCTCTACGTTTAGCTTCTTTCGCAACCTAAACTTCTCCAGCCACGCCAACTCAACCTCTTGTGCTGCATCCACTGCATTGCAGTTATTTACGTTTATGTGTTTTGATCTACACTCCGAGCTGCAAAATGCTTTATCCCTACATTTCGAGCAAACAAAAGAGTATCTTGTCATGAAATAATTAGATAGTATAACAGAACTCTTAGTAACCACTATCATGTCTATTTATCATACAACTTCTTGTAACTACATATTCATAACTATCATTTACATGTGTTTTTATATGTCTACTATATAATAAAATACTTGATAGAAAATTACATGATGATAATTATGTAATGGCCAACAAGAACTTCTTGATGAAATGTGATTTTTATGTAGTAAATTGTTTAATATGAAATAGTGAATGACTCCTCTGTTCATAGAGAATCTAGGGAAAATTTCCATGATTTTAGGAAAATCAGGTTCATATTTTATCTTGAACCAACTAAAATTAACACAATATTTATAGTAACAACAAAACCGACTTGAAATACCGTGTAGAAACATTACCTATACATGTAGGTGACTTCATATTGTGGCATACAGAAGTTGCAGAGAGTACATATGAGGATCAAATCTGTCTCTCGGCCGCCATTAGGAGCGACCATATCCACATCTTCTCCGGATATCTCAAAGCTAATCGCCGGCATCACTTTTGTGGGGGATGGAGAGACAAGGCAGCCAAAGTTTTATACAACATATATAAGCATGAAACCGTGTTATGTGCCTTCCAGGAAAGGTGTAGACAACCACTATTTCAGTGTTTCAGCTACATTTCGTCAACCGGCTTTGTGGAATTTGGCTACTTCTTATCCATAACTTAAAACATAGTTTAAGAGTAACTTCTATTTGAAAACACCAACCATTAATTAACAACATCAAATTTTCTTCAAGCGCGACTCTCGTAAGCTTTATTTCCAAGTCAATGTAGTTGGTTAGTTTAATGTGGCACGTCTCTTGCAAAGTACTATAGTCATAGACTCATAGTGTTCATACTTGTTAGGTGGATAGTTTTGATCACTTTAGTTTGATGACCGATTCCAATTTCACTGTACTAATTCTAAAGTACTTTTTACATATTACCAAAACATTTATTTTGTTACACATAAGACAAAGAGAGTTAAATTTAACATAAATATTTTTAAAATGTTGTCTTCAGTACTAATTTTCAAATGATGTCAATATTGGGTTGTATAACAAATTATATTTATACAAAAATTAAACTTCCAGTTTTGAGAGATTTGGAGGAAATGTTTTGACTATTTTGAGTGATTTTTTTTTATTTGAGTGAGTTTGAGAGTGATTTGGCTAGGAAAGTTAAAATTCATTTGAAAGAAATAATATTTGCAAGCGATTGTCATAAAAATGATAGGAAAGTTGTCGCCAGGGTGTGTGAGACTTGCATTCTTGTAAAGTTTAAATAATTATTGAAGGATATTTTTAAAATTTTATGTCAACTTTCGGTCAAATATTATCGTTATTATTTTAAATGTATCAAAAATAAGTTGAATACCTACAAAAAAAATTTAAATTGAGCAGAATTGTATATTAAAAATAGGGGTGTTCAAAAATAATTGAACCGACCCCAACCAACTCGAAAATAATCAAACTACAGAAAATTGAATTAGTTCAGTTTAAAATCAAATCGAACTAAAACTTTTATCGGTTCAGTTTTGGTTTATAAAATGAGAATTAAAAACCGATCGATTTGAACACGTGACTCATTTAAAGTCATCAATCCTTATCATAAGCAAGTCAAATAATAAGTCAAACCAGCACAAAATGTAAGAATTTCATAAAACCGGTTTAAGAAAATTCAACCAAAAATCGATTAGTCAAAACGATCTAAAATGTGATAATTTCATAAAACTCATTTCATAACAAACCGACATGTTCAAAATCGAACAAAATCAAATTTCATCGATTATGTTTCGATTTTCATTTTTTTAAAACAGAATTGATCGGTTTGCCGAACCAACTCAAAATTGAACCGTAAAAAGCCTAATGGAAAGTGTATAGCTGTTGTGTATGCTATATGCCTACATCTCATTATTATCCCTGGAAATTATCTTTGCCAAGCTGCCACATCAGAGCAAGCTCAATCTGACTCACTAAGTTCATCATTTTGAAGCTCAAGACCAAAAAAGAGGGACAGAAAAATGGAGGCAATTGCAATTTCTCCATCAAACAACCCAGTCTTCTCCAAAACCCCAATCAAGAGCACAAGAATCCCCACCACAATCTCATACCAATCAAACCCCAGAAACCCATTTCCCTCTCTATCCATCAGATGCTCGAAACCCCAATCCGAGCCGATCCCAGCCAAAAATGACCCACCTTTGGTGGTGGTAGGATCCGCCAATGCAGACATCTACGTGGAGATCGAGAGGCTCCCCATGGAGGGCGAGACCATCTCGGCCCGGACCGGCCAAACCCTCGCCGGCGGCAAGGGAGCCAACCAGGCCGCGTGCGGCGGCAAGCTCTCCTACCCAACCTTTTTTCTGGGCCAGGTGGGTCAGGACGCTCATGGGAAGCTGGTCACTGAGGCTCTGAGGGTTGGTGGGGTCAGGCTTGACCATGTCAACACTGTGCTCACTGCACCCACTGGCCATGCTGTGGTGATGCTCCAATCTGATGGCCAGAACTCTATTATAATTGTGGGTGGTGCCAACATGAGTGGCTGGCCTGAGACCCTTCCTGAGGAGGACCTTGATGTTGTCAGGAATGCTGGGATTGTCCTGCTTCAGAGGGAGATTCCTGATTCTGTCAATGTTCAGATTGCCAAGGTCTGGACTTTGACCTTTTGTTTTGAATCTTGTTGTGTATTTTGTTTGTGGATTGGATGCTGAACTGTTTCATTCATTTGCGTGTATGATGAAATTACTTGTATCTGTGGATTTGGTGTTGGAGAATTTTAGTTGTGATTGTGAATTTGGATGCCTGATTCTATTAGTTTGTAGCTTGATTCTGCTAGGAAGATCCAGGGTAGATTTTTTGGGGGGCTTGTTTGTTGCATGCAATGTGCATTGTTAGATTCCTAAATTTTTACGGATACTGAAGAGTGGTGGTAGAGTAACAGAGAGACTCGGACTGTTATGGCTTGGGATGCAAAACTGTTTCATTCATTTGTGTGCATAATCAAATTACTGTGTATGGACTTTAAGTTATGTCTTGGGTATCTGTGGATTTGCTGTTGGAGAATTTTAGTTGTGATTGTGAATTTGGATGCCTGATTTTATTAGTTTGTAGATTGATTATGCTAGGAAGATCCAGGGTAGGTTTTTTGGGGTGCTTGTTTGTTGCCTGCAATGTGCGTTGTTAGATTCTTAAATTTTTACGGATACTGAATAGTGGTGGTAAACTAATTAGATATAAGCTTCATTTTTTGTAGAGAGGGAAGCAAGTTTATTAGTTCAAGAAATAGTGATTTACTTGCACATTCACATTATGGTTAGTATATCTTACTTGTTGAAGGAACACGAAGGTAGTTTATGGCCTAATATCATGCCTTCTCCTTGTCCTTGAGCTACTTCTGTGTTATGTCGGAAATGTGGTTTAACAAGTCACATACGAGATGAGTTTGTGTTTGGTGGTGGGTTTTGTGATACTGTTTGCATTATGTTAAGTTCTGAATGGTTAATGAATGGCATTTTCTTGAGGTTACTTACCAAATTTAACTAAAAGGCATGTTTATCCAAGGTTCTTAGTTTCTTTTGATGCACTATTTGTTAGTTTCTTATAATTCCTTTTTTTGCCTTAAATAATTTAGATCTGTTCTTGGAGATGTCTTTTTTTTCTCCTTTTGTTGAGTATTGTTTTTCGCAATTTTCATGCTCGCTTGAGGGTTATTGTGAAATTTGTATCAAGAAATTTTTATGTCTGATGTTCTTTTGTTAATTTGTTTCTCATTATTATTGTTGAATTCTTCTTTTGCATCTCCGCTGTTTATATCCTTTGCTTCTGAGATACATTCTGTCTGTATATCTCTTGGTTGCAAATTGAGGCTGTTAAGTTTGTTTCTTTATTTCCCTCCCGCATGATAGTAATCGGTTCTTAACCCAATCCTATAACTAGGCTGCGAAGATTGCCGGTGTGCCCGTCATTTTGGATGCCGGGGGGATGGACGCACCAGTCCCACGAGAACTGTTAGGCCTGGTTCATATCTTTAGTCCAAATGAAAGTGAACTCGCTCGTTTGACCGGAATGCCAACCAACAGTTTCGATCAAATTTCTCAAGCTGTGGCAAAATGCTATGCAATGGTGAGCCTTTCTTCCCCATCCGTGCCTCAAAGAAACAACAAGAGAATTGGCTTTTCACTTTAGTCTATTTAAATGGAATTTTAACGTTTATTTTTTGCATTCTCAGGGTGTGAAGCAAGTCCTTGTAAAACTTGGCGACAAAGGTTCTGCTCTGTTCGTGGAAGGTGAAGAACCAATGAAACAACCTATTATATTAGCGAAAGAGGTCCTCGACACAACAGGAGCTGGTGATACTTTTACTGCTGCTTTCGCTGTGGCTCTCGTTGAGGGCAAGTCAAAACAGGAATGCCTGAGATTCGCCGGTATAGATTATGTTCTTCCTCTCTCTTCTTTGTTTGTGATTTTACTTTCGTCGAACAAGCCTCTGGTGGCGTTGTCTTATTCTTTGGCATTGTTACAGCTGCAGCAGCTTCACTCTGTGTTCAAGTGAAAGGAGCCATTCCAAGCATGCCCACCAGAGAATCGGTTTTGAATCTTCTTCAATCTCTATGACTACATCCTCAAAGTTTCGTTCTTTATAGGCTCTTAGAACTTAAGTTTGGCATAGAAATAAAAGTTTGTAGATCAGTTTCTCTTACAACTTCTGAAAAAATGTTCATTTTGACTGATCTTGTGTCATGAATTGACTTCATGAAATAAAAGTCTTAAACTTTTTCTTTTACTGTAGATAGCTGTGTTCTGTCTGGACAAATCACCTACTTTTTATCTGCACAAGTTTGTAATGCATGCATTTCTTCATCTCTACATACAAGACAACTGAGGTGAAACATTAGTACCACACCGTGATGTAACATGGGAATTTCAAAACTAGCATGGACTGGATGCTATGGCTTGAAGCCACTCACACATAACACAAGCATGTGACATTTTCTTTCTACAACTTATTTTTCCTGATTATTACAATTGCATAGTGTCAATGAACAAGTTTGTAACCTGGTCATTGATGTACAAGTGACACATCTACCAGCTCTGTTCTCTCATATAATAACCTCTTTTTTTGTTTACATATGACGAAAACAAAGGGACAAGAACAGAACTGACTCGTGCAGCATTGAACAATTTGTTCCCTTCCTCCTTTTCCACAAGGTCCAATGGCAATCTGTCTAGGAACCTCCTTCGAGCCAAAAATGGCGATTCTTGGCCCGTTTTAGGGATGAAATGGAGCTCGTTCAGTCATATGATGATCTCCGCGACTGCTTCTTCCCTTTCTTCTGATTCAGCTTGTTGAAAGGACTCCAGCTCTTTCTTCGCTTGGAGGACTCGCAGAATATGCCCGAGGCGAGAGCCTGCTGAAGCCACAACTCGAATTCCTCATCTTCGCCCATCATTTCTGCATCCAAATCCCAAGGGTACCTGCTCGAGCTTGAACGCTGCGTTGACTTCTCCAACCCGACCATGTTTACGTGGAAGCTTGGCCGGTGAGTGTTAGGCCTGCAAGCCATTCCCTGCAAGCCATATACATACAACAGACCTAAGACGCCAAAAATATCCAATTTGTTCCGTTTTATGGATGGAAGAGCGTATATGGTTAACAGACCTGGCAAATAGCCCATTCTGACACGTCAAAAACTTTGCTCTCAGCACAAACAAATGCTCTTGGGATTTCAACCTACGGATATCCAGAAAGCATAACACAGTGACGATGCATAAATTTCACAGCTAGATGCTTATTAGTCGTTCATCATATAGTTCCTAGAACAAATATGAATATAAGGAGTCCTGGAGTCGTGATATTAGAGGGATTACCTTTTGGGGGCGGTCAAAGACCAACGATCCCTTGTATTCAACCCATCCATCTCCGTCCTTGGCTTGATGATATTGACAACAATCCTGACACCATCTCGCTTTAGCCTTAGCCCTATTGGTACAAACCCATATATGTGAATTGCCACACTTAGTGCAATGTATCCGCCTTGACTCTTCCGAGAAAAAATCTGAATGCTCCTGCTTATAATAAGAGATTCCTTAATTGATTTTCTAGCTCAGATGTCCAACTAGAATTGCCTAATTGACTAAGTTAACATAATTGAATATCTAACTTCTATTGCCTTGGACATCCAATTATGCTTATCAAATAAGATAATAAGCGAAATTGAAATGCACAAAAATAGAAGAGTTTTAGTAATGGGAAAAGGTAAGAAGCTAGACAAGTCCAAGCAAAAAATGGAAACAATGGAAAATAAACTGCCCAAAACAGAAACCAATGCAAAAATAAAGTTGCACGATCTCACTAATTTCAAATGGAAAAAAAATAACTAGCCAAATGTTCCTGATAATCGGATTAACAAGCAATGGCATGATATTACCTGACTAGAAGAACTATGGGACTTCTGGCACACACTCCTTCTAGATTCTTCCTTTCTCAACTGCTCATCATAGTCTCTCTTCTTCACAGAATCAGTGAGAACCTGAAAATACACACCATTCTAATTAAGCATAAAGAATCGGAATCAACGCAACAATTGAAGTTGTTCAATTTGCAATTTAGGCATGTCATATTGGACTAAGCTAACCTCGGAAGTATTACATGGAATAGCAAGTTATGTAAGACTATGTACCTCGTATGCACATTGAAGTTTCTTAAATGAATCACTTGCTATTGGACTTCCCATATTTTTATCGGGATGCACAAGCATGGCCTGCACAAACGAAATAAGGCAAATGAAGAAACAGAAGGTAACATCAATTTACACTGCACTAACCATGTTCATGCACTCAACAAAGAGATGATACCTTCTTCCGATATTCCTTCTTTAACAATGCAAGATCAATTTTTTTCTGGCGAGAAATTCCCAACGCCTCGTAATGATCGTGACTATCTAATATCCTTTTCATCTCATCAACTGAAATCGTCTCTTCTCTGACCACCTTGCTTGTAGAAGCCTTTGTATGGTTATCAACAACGGCTGTAGTAGAAGCTGGTTTGCTGGATGATTTACATGGATGTATCGTTTCAGGTTCATTTGGAGGAACGGGGTATTCACAATCAGAGAACTCTTCTGGAACCGTTTCTGGTTCTTTCTGTTCTTCTACGTGTGCACTTTCCCTCACGTTGTCACACCATTGAAGCAAATAATTTAACACGTCATTTGACAAAAACGCTAGGTTGATAGAGAGGAAAACACCAAACCATCCTACTCGAACTTTAACACTATAGATTCCATACATCATTGCCATTAATACCACCAATCGTGCACGATTCAGGGAGAACAAATAACCTGCATTTGCAAGGTAGAAAAATAACTATAGTAAGAAGGAAACCATTTAGAAGTAATGGCGAAGCTTCAGCTCAACAGACAGAACCATCATAATTTAAGCTGGTGAATTGTAGTGTACAATCAGTTTGCAAGGACTACACTCCATAAGGATTATAGATTAAACTGAAAAAGATGAAAATTTGGTGATTATTAAAAGTGCTATATTCCTACCTCTTTCCTCTCTCACAGAATGGTAAAATAATTCATGTGGGTTTTTCACTTTGCTTGATCAGACATCTACTTTTGATATGTGTTCGCCGCTATCATTAGAAGATTAAGTAGAAATTATAATACAACTTGTGCCGATTGCTTAGCAAAAGACTGGACTTTTGTTGATAACGCTCCATCTTTAAAATTACATCTTTCATTTTGCTTCCTCGTGCATATTTTCTTTTTCCAAGGAAGTTGATAACAATTGAAGAGGTCATTATCATCAAATATCTATGACATATGCAGAGCAATTCTCTAGTTGGATTCGCACATGTGTTCCTTTCTATGCGTCAAGTTTGTTCCATATTACTATGAGGAAAACATTGACATACGTGCATTTCAACATTACAGACATGTGAAGATACCAACTATAGTTTCTCATCTCCTAAAGATATTTGATTAGGCTACACACGTTCATTAAAACCAAGCAGACATTTCACAGGTCACAATTGGCTCAAAAATGATATGAAATGGCCTGAGGAACGAACGAGATTATCCTTCCTTAACTCAGCATGTGAGGAGTTCCGTATTGACTTAAATGATAAATGATATTTAATACTTCTATTTTGTTCCGTTAAATCTAAATAAAAACTCTTCTTAGAAAGTCAGAACTTCAAAAATAAACTTGTTAATGAAAATCACGTAAAAACGGCAAGGCAATAAATCATGAGTGAAGCATCACGACTAAATCAAAGCCATACCACAACTGAGATTCAAATTCAACGATATGAAAGAATCCAACTCATACCTCCAACTATAAACAATGTCCCGGCTATCCAGAAGTTAGCAAACATCCACAAAATTAAAATAGCAAAGAGTCCTACAATAAAAAGACCAGGAGTGTAGCCCAAGTACTGAATTGCAGCTGCAGCAGCTCCCTGAAATATTTACTCAAATGTAAGTGGCACAAGTTATAATTGGAACTTTGACTTATCATTTCACATTGACGCTACCAACTCAGTGAAACGAAACATCATGCAATATTTATAACTGAATCATATTGTTAACACGGAAGAATACCTTTAACATTTAACAAAACATTTGAAAATTTCATAACATGTTCATCCAAATATCCATCTTCCTCACCATAGTGTACATGACTTGCTGTTAAAACAAATTTTTTCAACATATACTCCAAGAAAATTAACCTAATATTATATAATGTAAGCATAATATCATACTCTTTGTAGTCATACTAATTGCAGCTATAAGAAAAGTAGAGGACCTATCTGGGTCACACAAGGCAGGACCATAAACTACATATAAACAGAACTCCAAAAGACAAGCATAGAAATCAATATGAAAATCTTACCATGCTAAGAAGCAAATAAGCCGAGCAAGTCATTGATGTCAAGCTAATAAAACAGCACCACATTATGAGCAGCAGAGCAGCTGAACCAAGCCCAACGAGCGAAGAGAAACCCTTCACTATAGAGTCTTTCCATTGCATCAGAAGCCAGCATATAAACCTCCCCATGCTCAAGAACACCCTGCAGATCACCGGCCAATGCCGCTCCATAAAAGCCCCAATCTTTTCCCTCAAACAGCTCAATGCCGCCCGAGCAACACAATATGTATGCTTCTTTGATTGGATCCATTTCCAACCTTGCTCAAAAAGCCCTATATCCTCCATCAAATCCACAAACAAAAGAACACCCTTCTCAAGAATGCATCAAACTAGCATACAGTTACAGTATATACCACCCAATTCGAGCTATAGATAACCATAGCTGTAAATTCTAAACTCGTGAATTCCCATACAATGGGATGCTGAACCATCAATGCAATTGAAACCCATATCAAAAAGCTTGATCTCTACTAAAGAAAAGGCCTCACCCAGTTCACGGGTCTCTTGCAAAAGAGAAATGGGAGATCTAGAATCTTGCTTCCCAATCCAGTCCAAGCTCTAAACTAAGCTTCTGCATCTATGGCAAGGAGGACCTGGTCCCCTCCAAATTACCAAAAAGTCCCGGGAATGGAGGGGCAATTACAAAAAGTTAGTGTCTTTAAGCAGACCCATAAAGCTAGTAAATGGGATCACCTAAAGCAAATTGCTTCACTGACAAGCCTCCAAAAAAGCTAAAAACTTATTCCCTCTGTTTACCTCCTCTTTGAGACCCAGATTCTGTTTTTTTATCTCTTTGAAACTAGCAACTGAGCTCTTTTCACACCAGAGACATAAAATTACAGAACAATGGGGAAGGGGAAGAAAGCAAGACCTGGAGGTTATGGCAGTTATGGAGGAGCAGTTGAGGGCAAAATGGGAAGGAGAGAAATTAGATGGAGAAACCCTAGAGAGCTTTGGTGGGTTCTCAGGGGTTACTTGTGAAAGAGCTGAAAAAAGTTTCAAAAAAGGATCTTTAAAGAGAAGAGAAGAGAAAAGGGAGGAGGAGAAGAGAGCAAGGAGTTGCAGAGAGAGAGAGAGAGAGAATGAGGGAGTTGTATATCATTACATCTTGTGGGGCTCACTGTTTTTTATAGTGAAGCTTAGATTCCATGGAAGCAATGTCACTGTAATTGTTGTGGATATTACTTTTGGTTTTTGTTAAACCCCTGTATTTAATTATAATTTATAATGCAATATGCTCGAATTTCAATCCATGTAAAAATAATATGATTAATGAAGTTTAAAGTTATTAATTAGATGATAAATATATTTGGTTATTTGATTATTTTGTTGGTATGATCTTCCCAATATATT
Source organism: Geranium brycei (assembly GCA_036897365.1). Classification (NCBI taxonomy): domain Eukaryota; kingdom Viridiplantae; phylum Streptophyta; class Magnoliopsida; order Geraniales; family Geraniaceae; genus Geranium; species Geranium brycei. The sequence continues at coordinate 13,754 of JAYMTP010000129.1, forward strand.
TTTAATTTTAGAGAATAAGCATCCAATCATTTATAAAGACAAACATCCAAGTGGCTATAAAACTATTCATTTAAATGAGAAATAAGCATTTATTGAAAGCGAAACTTTAACGAAAATATCATTATGGAAATCTATATTTTCTCTCTTGATTCTTTTTTGATTTTCTAAAGAAAATAATGGTTTAAAATTACATGTCATTTGCAATGGTTAGCAAACAATACTACTTAATATATAATACAATCAAACATGTTTTCAAATATAATATATAACGTAGTTTTCTTTTTATTTAGTTTAAACGAATTTAAATATGATAAATTTTCTTAATTAAGAGATAAAAATATTGTTTTATTCAATATAAAGATCAATAAAATTGATAAAACCAAATCAGAATCCAATTAAATTAGAACCGCCATTTTTATATTTATGGATTCTAATACTTGTATGTTAAAAATTAAAACATTGTGACTCAATTTTAAAAAACCGAAATGAGTCCAAGTACTCAATCCATACTTACTCCTCTTACTTCATAATAATAATTAAAATAAGAGAAACTGTACCTTATTTGTCCTTATTTATCTAAACCAATAATTTGGTCTTCTAGTCGGTTCCCTAGCTGGCTTTGTCCCATAGGTCACGTTATCTTAATTTGCTAGTTTCGTTAAAACAAAGGGTTACGAAAAAAATCTGAATAAAAAATTATTCCATCATAATTCAAGTCGGGAGAGCAATATTAAAATCTCAAACCGAAACGATACAATACAATACCGACTAATAAAATGACCACATTTACAATTATATGTACCTATATGTCTACCCAAAGACCTTGCAAAAAAATCATCAAAAGATGAGCTTGTACCATTTACAGAAGCAAACCACAACCAAAATGAATGGAACTGAAAACATAAATGTTTGTTTCTCTCTAAATGCTTCGGTCATTTATAGTAGAGAAGGTTACGGTTGCAACGGTACTAGATGCACCTGAAGACAACAATGTTGTAGTGTCCGGGTTGTCTGAGCCCGATGATACATTGTAAGAAGACCCGCTCATGTCTGGCCTTTTTCCTTTATTGGGTTCTCGTACCTTGAGGTCCATGAAATCGGAGATCAGCCCTGGCTTCGTTATCTTGTTGTCGTCAACTGGGACGACGCCAGTTAGCATCTTCACCACTGTTGACATGGACGGCCTCAGCTTTGGATTGTCTTGGGTGCACAGGAGCCCGATTTTTAGGTATCTAAAAGCTTCCTCGGCGTCAAATCCCCTGTCAAGTGATGTGTCTACGAGGCAGATCAGTTCTTTTCGCTCGTAAAGGTCCCATGTCTGCATGGAACAATTAATTTCAGTACAACATCACAACATGAAGATAATGAACTACACCTTCATTGTTTTTATCAACAATAAAGCAAGAAACCTTCTATATGCCTATCTCGCACGCCACCCTACTCCAGACAAGTGAGCCAATAGTAGTGTTCCAAAAAAGGGTTGGCGCTAATCAGGCGGATAGGGACTCAGCTCAGAGGACTAATCAAGACTATTTGGACTAGTAGGGAATTTTTAGAACACTAGCCAGTAGCCACTAGTATTCGAGACAGTGGTCATCTTGACCAAATATAACAGCCCTAGGAGCCACTTTCTTCGTTGTTCTTAATGAGACCAATAGTATATTGTATATAAAACCATAACTGGAGATCATCAACTATAATTAGAGTACTTTTTTTTAAATGCTATATATTACAAATCATATTTGGCGTTATCAAATGGGAATTGAATTGAATGTGCTGACTTCAGCTGACAATAGTACGTAAGTTAAAGCATGCCAATTTGTGATAGGTGTTAGAAGGTCGCCCTAATCAATGCCGGTTTGTGGAAGTGGTCAATCCAGTCAACTAAGTGGATAGTCCTGGCTTCTAGTAACTAAAAATAAACATAACATGCATTCTTTACCAAGATGGTAGGTTTACGCCATGACAGAAAAAATTAAATCCGTCATATGACAAATTTAGACAATCACTACATCATGCAAATATAGAAGTCCATACCCTTTCTAGAAGATACTGTTCTTCAATAGGCAATCGTGTGTTTGTGTTGCACCTCCCGGTTACTATCTCCACGAGGAGGACCCCAAAACTGTAGATATCAGCTTTTCGCGTCAACTGGCCTCTAATTGCATATTCAGGCGCCAAATAACCTCTAATAAACAAGAAATCAAATTTTCTGCAGTAAGGACACAATAAATTGCAACAGTTGTAGAACCCAAACAAGGTTGTGAAATGCTAGAACTTACATTGTTCCGGCCACACGAGTACTGACATGAGTCAAATGAGCTGGGATAAGCTTGGCAAGACCAAAATCAGAAATTTTTGGTGACAGGTCCTTGTCAAGCAGGATATTGCTTGCTTTTATATCTCTGTGAATAATATGAGGTCGCACTTCCTCATGGAGAAAAGCAAGTCCACGAGCAACCCCAATGCAAATTTTACACCGTGTTTTCCAATTGAACTGGATGGTGTTGTGAGATCCCCCTGAAAATGCAAATGCACATAACCGTTATCTACCTATTGTTCAACAGAAGGAGAATCAAGGCAGGGAGTGCAAATCTGAAATGTTTTAAGCATAAAAAGTAGATTTCGAAAAAAAAAACAGTAAATTGGTGAACGATTTATATCGACTAAAACTACTTCCTATAACGACTGAAGTACTCCATATCTAACTTGAAGGTTTGTGCATGAATTTCAAGTTGCAACATCTGAAAAGTATTCTCGGGATGGTAAAACTACATGGTAGAAAGAAGTTCGGCGGAACAAGGTCTAAACATGCAGGAGTCACCATTACCAAGAGTGTAAAAAATGATAACATGGACTTTCAATGACAGAAAGGAAGACGAATTTACTAAGAAGAGTTTGTTGGAGGCTATTATTCTCGAGGTAGTTGTAAACCAGAATCCTGCTATTGTTTTCCACGCAACAGCCATAGAGCTTAACTAAATTTTCATGCTCGATGTCCGAGATAACTTGAATTTCTGTCAAGAACTCCTTTAGCCCTTGTCGTGATTCTGCTGATAGAACTTTTATAGCAGCAATCTTCCCATCTTTTAGCTTTCCCTGACCACACACAAGGAAATTTTAAGATGTTTCAGGAATGGGGTAAAAAGAATAAAATCAAAGCAATCAATACTCGGGAGTGTTTTAGAACAACAACAAAACTATGTGGGTACCTTGAAAACAGAACCAAAACCTCCCTCTCCTATCTTGTTGACTAAATTGAAATCTCCAGTCGCTTTTCTTAATTCTTTGTAAGAGTAGAGCTTTACATTCTGAATGCTTGAAACTTCTGTTGAAGAAGAATAAAATACCCTTATCAGATGCTTTTTTATAGCCATAAGCAAAAGATAAGCAGATGAAAGATGAGGAATACATCAACATGATGAAGTGAAAACTGGCTCTCATACAGCAATTACTTATGTAACAAAAAACAAAAAAAACTTGAATTTTCTAACACTGCCATGTTCATTAGTTATAGTTGCAAATTACCTTCATCAAGTTCAGACATTGTTCTCTTTGATAAAGTATGCGCCCTATTACGTAGGAAAGAAAAGCAAGTCATGACTGTGATATACACCGTCAGCAGTTGTTGAAGAATGCTTCAAATAAAACCAATGTCAGACCTGCCAGACCCAATTTACATGTTAACTGAAACATTCCGGCAAATGGAATTTGAAGATAGAGAGGGAGAGACAAAAAGGGCTCAAATGACAAAACACAATTGAAACATTCCCTACAACTTCAATGCCAAACCTTCCATTTGTCACGCGCTTCAAAAGAAACTGTGAGTATTTGATATGAACAAAATAAAATCATATTACAGCAACTCCAACCCATATGTGTTGGCATAGTTTCTATGCTAAAATGACATAATTTTAGCATCAATATGAGTTATATGACATTCTACTCCAACCTATATGCTATATGTCATTTTAACACTTTAATAATAAAATAAAATGAAATGTATTACTGTATTGATATCATTATGATTATTTTTTCGATTAAGTGGTAAAAGTAACATTTGGATATTAAATAGTAATAAAATAATCATTTTTTTTTGGAGAGGCAAATGTCATATGGCAAATTATGCATTGGAGAGGCAAATATAGCATTAAGTATTTAAGTTGAAAATGGTCTTAGCCTCTTAGGTTGTTACCATTATTGGCATTCCTCAATTTTTGCCTCGTCTTCATAAACCAACCAAAAGGGTAAGAGATCTCAGGTACAAAAAATACTGCCTTTTCCATTCAGGATACACACTATAAACATCAAACAGAAGATGTTCAAATTATAGTCTTTTATAGGCAGGAAAAGGCAAAATGTCACCTATTTGTCAATCTCCATCATGATTTTGCTCAACCTCTTTAACATCATTAAATAAATAAATTCCTATCTCGTGTACAAAACCAACATACAAAATTGGTTCCAACTTAACAATAGACAATATATTTTGCTTAGTAATACAGACTAGCTACCAAAATCAACAAGCAACCCCAACTGCAAAATCAGCCATCAGTTCAACACATCAAATAATTTTCACCTACTTGCTTCCAAAAATCAAAACACAAACTCCCAATTCCTTAATAAACTGATTAATCATCTAGATTAACAAGCAAAACAACACAAAAACAAACCCATATACAGTCATGCCAAAATCTAGGGGATTGAAATGGACCCAGATGAGAAAATCACCTGAAGATGCAGGTAGAGGCTCGATCAAGACAATCGGAGAGATGGGTCTGAGAGATCCGATTAAGAAAATGATGGGTCTCTCTGATAAAGGATTGCAAACAAACGAAGAAAGGGAAGAAGAATATAGTAACTTTTCTATCCCTTTAAATTTCTCTGGTCCACAAGGGCCGCTCTGAAATTTCTCAACCTTTGCAAAGAAGCTGACTTCTTTCGATTGATTGAAGCAGTGTTGTTGGGTTTGGTGGAAGAAGAAGAAGGAGGAGAAAGCGCCGAGTGGCGCGTGAAAGTCAATGGCCCAGTCAATACGGTGCTACTGCTATACGTGTGATTGCTACTTTCTCACACGTGTGAATGATTTTGCTAAAATTATAAATAACGTTTTTTTTTTAAACACTAAACTAAACTATTAAAGGCCAAATATCATATATATATATATATATATATATACTGCCTACTTTCGTCGACCAGCATCACAAAATATTTATGTAATACATATTGCAATTTAAAATCTTTTAAATGAATAATTCACCTTTTCCGATAATTATACAATCATTTATTTTGGGTTAATCTCGTTAGATTTCAGTTATTTTAGTGTGAATTGACAAAAATGTCTTGTATTTAAAAATTTAAAAATTATTTTGCAAACTTATATATTTTTTATAAAACAAATAATAAAAAACTGATTATAAATTTATTTTTTTAAAACATAGTTTTTTTATTTTTTATAATTTTTTATCTTAAAAAAATAACATCTTTTATACTAAAATCAGATTTTATTATTTATTTCATACAAAATATTTTAAAAAACAGTTTGTAAAATATTTTTAAATTTCTTAAATACAAACACATTTTTGTCAAATTTTACTCTATTGTCTAACTTGATAGAAAGTGAAATTTTACTGACCTAAGTATAAATATCAGTTTTCTATCTCAATTGTACTTATGTGTAAAATGTGTCAATCTAAATGTATGTATCTGAGATTAATTCTTTATTTTCTAAAATATAAAATATTTATTTATAGCAAACTCTATCAATGTAAGAAATTTGAATTTAAAGTCAAACAAATATTTTTATATTCAAAAATTATTGTTAACAATTTATAAAGATAGTCATTTGTAAAAATATAATATGAAACAAACTATAGGAGTTGTATGGAACTAAAGTGTACTATGCATACCATTTAGATTAAAGTGGAAATAAATCATGATTTAAGATAAAAATAAAATATTATCCTATTTATAGTATATAATACTGTTCACACTTGACATATGTTCTATTTTTATATAATGTGTGAATACGACTTTACTTGTTTAGGACAAGGAAGAAGGAAGTGGCTGTTTGTTTAATATTGAATTGTATATTACATTTAAACTAGTAAATGTCAATTTGTGTACTTTTTTTTATAAGAAAAGTGTCACTTGTCGTTTTAGTAAAAGAATATATGTCCTACGTTATTGTATTTTGTCGTAGATTTTGATCCTTGTTATATATGTACATGAAATTGCATGTTCAATTCGGAGGTTGCTTGACTTAACTATTAAAATATAAAGAAGGTAACGCAATTCACATAGGATTTCATATTTACACTTATTAAAGAGAGTTGCCAAATCACCGGGTAAAGAAGATGACAGACAGTTTTATAAGTAGAATAGAAAAATTGATGTAATTTTTTAAGATAAATTTTAACTTTATTTAATAAGAGAATGAACTTAATTTTTTTTAATCGGACTAACTTGTTTAATATAATTAACGATATATTTATATTTAATAAAAAAAGTAATTGATGGCTGTATAAATTAAAGAATTAAATAAAGTCGAGCTAAATTAAAATTATTTATTTATTTCAAAACAACCTTAAATTCAAATATATATGTTCTATAAAGTTTTTTTTCTAGTCAAAACTTGATAAATTTAAATTAAATTAATCTAAGTATTAGTAAATTATAGGAATAGTTACAATTAAAGGTACTTATTCAACTACAAATGGTATATTTATGTACAAATATAAAAATAAAGATTAGCCACATGATCATTTGATCAATGAACCACATGAATCCTAGTTATTAATGGCATTCCATGTAATTACTGTATATCGTTTGTCTAAATCTACATATTTTTATAAAATAGTGGGTCTCTTAATCTTTTACTCAAATATCATATTTTGAATTAGGATTCTTCGCCTTTAATTTCGGAAGGATTCGCTTAATATTTTCTTTCCTCTTTCCAATCACGTCAAACCCTAGTAATCATATACACGTTTTTTAAGTCTCCCAACCGGTTAATCTTTGCTCTCTTTATAGATCTGTGTTTTATTTTGCCCAAGAAACATATCTGCATTTTTTTTCATGATTCCGTGATTGCATCATATATTACTTGAGTTTTTTCAATCATATATTTCATTTTTTCTATAATTTCATTATTCTTCCACTGTTGAACTATTTTCCATTGTTTCGTCCATGTTTTCCATTGCTCCATTGCTTTTTTCTAATATTCCATTGATTTATAATTGTTTTCCACTGTTCCATAACCAATAAAAATAGAATTGTTTTCCATTGTTTTTTTCTTTGTTCCATTGATTCATAATTGTTTTCCATTGTTCCATAACCGAGATTTTTGATCGATTATCATAATACTTGCGCGTCGAGGTTCGACTACCCCCACCGTGGAACAGAGTATCCGAATACGAAGTGGAAACTTGAAATAATATATTTTAATCAGCACAATACTCACACATGGCCAAATGGGCATATGGAAACTTTTTCATAAGGGAATAACATACTAATACGAAATGGAAAAATGAAACTAATTGTCTAAATTACCACAAACCTCGAACTCAATTCTTATTAAGCACGGTAACCCCCAAATGTATATTGAGAATTCAAATTTTTATTCATTCATGCAAATTATTATGTTGAACAATGATAAGTTTGTACCAAACCAACTTAAACATGTATACCACTACGTGGGGTCTACTATGGATCCATTCTTGTTTGCTTCGTCGCGTTTTTCGCCTGATAGGTTCTTGAGTTGTGCTCTTCCATGAAGCAGTAGGTACATTTTCGCTTGTTAACGCAACCCCTTTTTTATAATTCCTTTTCACGTTCGCTTTGCAATACCCGTCCAGCTATTTCTTTGAGTCCCTAGACGAGCAACAAATCCACACGCCTTGCTATGTTGTCTATAGTGCTGGATCCCTTCATCAAGTGTCTCGAATCTCATTCCAACAATGGACTTCAATCCTTCAGGGCAATGGAGTGTGTATCCACTGAAATCATCTATATCCCAACCTTCAACAATAATGATTACGCACTCTACACATGGTACAATGGAACAAAGTAAAATTAAAAAATGTGATCAATTAATGTTGTCAAAATGGAACAATGGACGTGATAATATTGTGTATGGCAATTTGTACACATATTACACTTCAAATGGAACAATGGAAATGGCAATCCGTTTCATGAAACGATGAAAAACTTCATACTGTAAATGGACTAAATGGACTAATAGGATCAAGAATACATATTATGGAACAACGAAATCATTTGATAAGTATGATTTCAGAAGTCAGCGCAAACAATGATTTTGGGAGAATGGAAACGTTCACATCCAATGAAACAAAGGAAATATTGTACAAACCTTCAATATCAGTATCGGATAAATCCACTGAAAACCCATTACAATCTCCTTCTCCTTCATGATTCAATTCAAGAGAGTCTTCCAATCCTGCATTTTAGCACAATTGAGTTTTTCGAAACTAACAAAATCACAGATCTATTCATCAAAAAATTTTAATGAATCAATGGAAACAATATTATCAAAACAATCTTACCGTTGTCTTCTACTACCGGATTATGCAATTCTAAAGGAGCAACCACCATTATCACTTGACCTTCGTTGGAGAGTTTTGAAACCGGTTAGAATGACAATACGATTTCGCAAATATCAACTATTTGTACTCCCATTATAACGCAATAAATCACCATTTATGACGCAAATTTCTTTTTCTCACGAGCGTATTGATTAGCTGAATCTGTCCAATTTACTTCAGTATCCTTTATTGGTTTTTGGCTTATGAAAAGCTGATTTAATCTACACCATTAATGAGTTACATCCAATTAATGTAACTTATTCTTATATTTGTATCTAAAGACTTATTTGTCATGGAGTGCATCTCACAATTAAATACATCTAACTAAACACGTTTTGCGCATAAATCATTAACATTTATTTTATTTATACTTCGGTACATTGACAAAAAAATTATTGATCTCTTGAAATTTCGTTTCCTTGTGATTAATTCCCGTCATAGGGTTATATAAACTGATCAACGAGGAAGTTAACTTATTTACAAACATTGCAAAATTATGAAATTTAAGTAAGCTGGGGCTGAGCAGATTAGAAAAAATTTGACTTATGTGACAAATGTTTTTGGTATGCCTAACTCATATTATCCCTAAATTATAATGGGTTGGATAAAGCTAAGTGATTAAAATAATATTTTTCTATTTATAGAAACACCGCAACAGTTTTGAGCTGTAGAAGCTTCTGCGAAGTTACCAAATCGAGCGGCGAAGAAGAAGAAGAAGAGCAAATACACCCGCCATGAACAACGTTGTTACTAAGGTTGCTGTGGTCGGAAGTGGAAGTAAGCAACAACTCTCCCCCTCTTTCTTTACTGTTCAATTTCATTTTTTTCACTGTAAAGACTCAACCTTTATCCAATTTAATCGCGATTTTGAATGTAAAATCAATTGGGTTTGGGTCACAGTTTCAGGAGCTGTTTGTGCATCGACGCTTGCCCGGAATGGGATCTCCGTCACGCTCTTCGAGTCCGCCAGAGGACCTGGCGGTCGCATGTCTCAGAGAAGGTCCTTGTTTTTCCTGTTCCATTGCTGCATTTATTTGATTTTGCGAACTTTTCAGACGAATCCAATGTTTGATCCTACTTTGATAAGGGTCGATGTGAAGTGGGTTTTCCTTTTCCCCTTGTTTGGTTGCTGAGAAAATGTGGGAAATGGAAAATCAATCAATCAATCAGTTTACAAGTTTGTTTTTTAGCATAAAAAATCTCAATGCTTGTCTGTTTGTGGATTTTAGGTGTTTCACTGAGGATTGAAAATAAGAAGTTTTGTACTCTGTAGCTTGACTTCTGAAAATTACACCATTAGACTTAATTCTGTAGTAGGTGTAGTGATTAGTTGGGATTCTTTGTTGGGTCAGCATTTGTTTATGTTCTAAATTAGTGATTTGACAAATTGAATAGAGAAATTTCTGAAGATGGGAAAGAGCTGATGTTTGATCATGGTGCCCCTTTCTTCACTGTCTGCAACTCTGATGCACTGAGTCTTGTTTCCGAGTGGGAGTCCAAGGGCCTTATTGCTGAGTGGAAAGAAAACTTTGGGTGCTTTGATCACGCCTCTAACAAGTTCATCGACTGGGAACAGGTTTACTATTATTCCCTCATACTCACAGTCCGTTATCTTTAAAATGTGAATATGCATGCATGGGCCAATATGTATTTGTAGTTAACCTTCTGTGCTCTGGTGTTCAATTGTCTATAAATTCGGAGTATAAGGGTGTACTGCAGTAGTTTCATGGTTTGAAGTTCCTGAACTTAGAGGTGTAATAGTGACGACACCTAGTTTCTTAACACTAACAGTAATATGTTTTGTAGATGGGACTTCAAGGTTGTGAAATGAATTACTGCTTTGCAAGGCTGCTTAACTCGTTATCTCTATAATGTTTTCCTGAACTAGATTTTAATTCATAGCACATTTGTTTTATCACTAATCATCTACCACTCAGTGGATAATGCAACTACAGAGATGTTCATTCTACTGTCTTAGAATAAAATATAAATTGCCGGGACGACATGGAAAAATTTACTCTCCCTTTAGAGGCCACAGTTTCACTTCAAATATGGCATTTTGGTGTACATTTTACTAAATATATTTTGGTAATATCCTACCAGCATATGAGAGGCTTGGTAACAAATGAGTATGTGTACGTTTAGGGAAGCTGATTCAAACACATGATGTATGTCTCCCTTGTTCAAATGCATGCTCAAACTGTATTACATTCATGTAACCTAAACCCATTTACATACATATGTATATGGTATTGCCACATTTTATTTGACAACAAGTTGTTTGAACTTCCACAATTCCATTCCACACAGGAAGGAGTGACGAAGAAATATGTGGGCCTGCCCGGCATGAATTCTATCTGCAAAGCATTATGCCAGGAGCCTGGTATGCACCACTCACACTATATTTACTTGTTCAAGATTCAGCATGGGCACAAATCATTGTTTTTTCTTACTTCATAATTGCTTCTGTAGGGGTGGAGAGTAAGTTTGGGGTTGGTGTTGGAAGGTTGGAGTGGTCGGAGGAGGCCAAATTATGGTCATTAACAGGTTTGGATGGGAAAAATCTTGGTCATTTCGGTGGAGTGGTTGCATCGGACAAAAATGTAGTGTCTCCTAGAGTTACAGGTGTAACAGGACGATCATCACCTCTAGGTATGATGTCAATTCTTGCATGTTTGTTGTTTGGTTGTACAAGTATCCACATTTTGGCTTGCAACTTTGAGTTATATTCCATTTCATTACTTAGCAATATTTATCGCCTACATTATCACTGATAAGAAATTCCTCATCCTGTTCTCTCTTTTTATTTTGATCTTGATGCTAATTATCTTGTTGAAGATTGATCATCATCCTAACCATTTTTATACATGCAGACTTGAAATTGGTTCCGGAATTAGCTGCCAAGCTGCAAGATATTCCCACTAAACCTTGTTTTGCTCTCATGCTAGCATTTTCAGAATCTTTATCTTCAGTAAGATAGTAAATTATACGTCGCTAAGCTTATGAACCTTTTCAAACTTAGTTGGTTGCTAAAAGTTACGCGGCTCACTAAAAACTTTTAGTTCCCCTAGTTCCTTATCCAGTGCTTGATTTTCACATGACGGGTCTATATCATTACAATAACATATATTTTCTTTTAAAGAAATTGTTTATGTGGTTTAGCTGCTATATACACGGTATCTTATGGAACTTCCTTTTCATGATTCAGATACCTGTAAAACGATTCGCAATACAAAATTCTGATGTGTTAAGCTGGGCTCACTGTGACAGTAGCAAGCCAGGGCGTTCTGCTTCTACGTATGTTTCTATGTTGATTCATGCTGTGGGGCCAACTTACCATGCTTTATTTCCGTTTGGATCATCAATTAACAATGTTTTGCTGGTTCTTTTCCGAGCAGTGAACGCTGGGTACTACATTCAACGATGGAGTATGCGAAGAATGTTATTGCTCAAACGGGACTTCAGAAGCCTTCAGATGCTACATTAACCAAAGTAGCCGAAGAACTTCTCCAAGAATTTCAGAGCACCGGGCTCAGCATACCACAGCCTTTTTTCAAGAAAGCGCACAGATGGTAAAAATGTTCATCACTAATATTACTCAAGAAGTGCGAAATTGGCATATTCTTTTACTAGTTTTTTTTGGTGGATTTGTAGGGGAGGTGCTTTTCCAGCAACAAGCATAGCCACAGAGGAGAAATGTCTTTGGGATGGCAAGAAGAGGCTCGCTGTTTGTGGAGATTTCTGTGTTAGTCCAAATGTTGAAGGTGCAATAGCTAGCGGCTTGGCAGCGGCCTTAAAACTTACCGACGTTTTCAGCAATTTATGATACTGTCTTTTTATCAGGTAAACGGGCTTCTGGATCATTTTCATCAATAGTTACATGAATATGTGGAAATTGAATACAAGCATTGATGTTGCGAATTTACTTTTTTGTAATCCTCGAAAGTAAATGATTTATTAGCATCAAATAGCGGATGCAACAAAAGAGTGAAATGTTGCAATTATACATCACGTGTTTCATTTTAGATATTTGACTGTTGCGGTTTTTCAACTGGGTTCTGATATGTTTTAGCGGTTTGATGTGAATTAAATTATATGTAGATCATGATTTATCCTTATATTTACTTCAACACCTAGCTTTGTATATTTAACATCTAGCTTTGTATCAACTCATCAAGCAGTTGAAGAATATTTACTTAATTGTCTATTCTAGTTTTTTTCCGTAATCTACCACTTAATGTGCAAAGAACGTATATTACTTAGCTTTCTTCACCAACTCGAGCCCTTCTTTAAATAGTATTTGGGTTTGTTTTCAGGTCAAGAACGGTAGAAGAAATGCTAATCAAACGGGAAGGAGATCGAAGCTTGGAAAATTTTCATTGATGGTGTGCAATAGTGTAATTTCATGGACAAATGTAGGAGAATTATGTTTAATAAGCATGTATTTGAAGCTATACAAATACATGTTTTGAATCCTGCAAATATTAACATAACATAAGACTAAGAACAGAACATGTACAATTGTCAATTGTTGTTGTTGTCTTGCTCTTAGTCAAACAATGGAATACTGTTTGCTTATTGATCAGGAAGGATCCACATGGCCAATCATCTAGCTCCACGTGTCAAGAAGGGTATCATCAAAATCATATCCAAACACAAACCACACAAAAGAGTGCCACGTGTCATGCCAACAATCACTCATCTTTCTTGTCAGTAAAAGAAAATTTTGAAATAAAAAGAATAAAATATCAGAGACTTGGGTGCTACAGAACCAAACCAAAGACCTCTAAGAAAATGGCAGCGCCAGTGATGAGCTCTACGTTGAACGTGAAAGCAAGCAGCCCTTTGGGGCTTCCTTCTCTGGCCAAGAGGACCACTTTGAAGGTCATGGCCAGTGGTGTCAAGAAAATCAAGACCGACAAGCCCTATGGTATGTATTTACCCATTTCTCTATTTTGTTTCAAATATATAAACCAATGGATCCAAGAAAGATGAACATAGGTATGCACCTAGCTAATAAATTTATCTTTTAGTTGCTAAGTTCGATCTGATATGTTTAATTTGAATTTATTTCAATTTACACGCTACTAGTTCGCTAGGACTGATCTGGTTGGTCAAGATGAGCACAGCAGATTTAGAAGCGAGTTACCTAATACATGTTTACAAATCCATTAATGTGAAATACAAGAAGCTAAATGTAAAATTTAGGGTCAACTAAGTTTATCTTTTAGCTGTGTAGTATTATCCAATATACTCTTACAAATTTTCCATTTTTGGTTCATACACGCGTATGTTGTCATGTTTATGGAAATATGGGTTGTGATTGTTTAATTATTGTAATTGGAATGTTTTGATTTTCATCAGGATATGGAGGTGGCATGAACTTGAGGGATGGCAAGGATGCGTCTGGAAGGAAGCCAACTGTAAGTCTTTTCTCCTCTTAAAAGAGAAACAGATTCATCTAAAAGTTTAAACTGATAGGACTTGATGTGTGTTATAAATATTGATTTTCGTGGCACGTAGCTTTTGTTTTCTTGTATTTGTATGTGAATATATAGTGTTTGTAATTGAGATTTGTGGTATTTGATTCACAGGGAAAGGGAGTGTACCAATATGTTGACAAGTATGGTGCCAATGTTGATGGCTACAGGTAAATTATTTTTCACACTTCTCCAGCTATATGTTTAGAGATTAAACTCATATCAAAAGAATATGAAACGAAAGTGCTTTATCTAAAGGTTAGGGTTATACCCAAGTAATGAAATTGACCATTTGGTCGTGGGGTTTGACCTGATATATTTAGACAAATTATAATGTATTGGCTAAGTGCCCGAACTTGTTTTTCCTAAAATGCCCGACTTTCTAATATGCTTTTCATGGTTCATTGCAGTCCTATTTACGCCCCCGATGAGTGGTCTGAAACGGGTGATACCTATGCCGGAGGTAAGGACTTATAGAGTATAATCGAGATGATTTTCTTATATGGTATCAGAGTTTTGATCTATCGATTTGTTTTTTTCAGGAGTGACTGGTTTGGCAATTTGGGCAGTGACCCTTTTGGGCATTCTTGCAGGAGGTGCTCTTCTTGTTTACAACACAAGTGCCTTGGCACAGTGAAGAACCACTCTCATGTAATCTCTGTATTGTTCTGTTGTTGCTTGTTTCTCAAGTAACTGTACTTTACAATAACATTGATACAATACTTATTTATTTGTAATATTCTTGTATGTTTTTTTTTAATTCAACTATTATTATCTGAATTATTGTATTTACAATGATGCATAGCTCTCAAGAACATCCCTCACTCTGATATTTAATTTAGATTCACCGATCATTGAGAAGATAACATGAATTCTCAGGAATCTTTTTTTCGATAAACATCTAATCTATGATTCTAAAACTTGATGTATGCTTTGACTAGTATAAATATGTATTGTACTTTCATCAATTGAAAAATGTAAGAATACCTTTCTATTCTGGTTTTATAGGAGTAGTGTTAGTTAGATTGTGTATTACTTTCTAACATTAATAAAATTCTTACATTCTATTCATGTTTTACTCACAAATTTATATAATATGTTACTGGTTAAGTTGGATTTGACATTAAGGAAAAATCATATGTTGTTATTATATTATATTAATTATCAAATTTTTTGAACCCACACAAACAAGTGAATAAAAAAATATTAAATCTTTTGAATCCAAGAACAAAGGGAATTAGGTAGCAAGTTGTTTTCAAACATCCCTAACACAAATATAATAATTGAAACCACAATTTAAGATAATTCTAAGTAGACTTTTGGCTCCCTAACCCTTTGAAATTAATACAAATGTGCACAATGTTTTGTCTTGCATGATAGTCATAGTAAAGGTAATCAAATATTTTACTATTACATTATAATATTCAGGTCATAAGTCAAGAACTCTCTCAAAAACCAATAGCATTACTGTGCAATTGAAAAGGAAATGTATCCGTTAGTACTTCTTTTGTCAATGATAGGGAGGATTATTTCACGAGTTTATTTTTTCTATCAGGAGTCATTATCTAACCATCGACTGAGCATTAAAAAATACACCGGATAATTAATATTTGTGAATGTATAACTGAGATCTAAAATTTACATTAGTTTACAATCATCTAAAACACGATAATAAAATTTTAATGTTTACATGGTTTTGACTCGATCTGAAATAAATTAATTTTAACAGGTTAATTTTGTATTATTAATTTTTGCAACCCCTAAAATCAATACAAGTTGGGCATACCCATTTCAGATAGAAAGCTCTCAGAGCTCCCATCTCCTCCAAAGCTTGTTAGTGACCCTAATTTCATGGCTCCTCCAATATTATTTCCACTTTCCATCTTGATGAAGTACTTATCCAAAACAGCTTTAATTACCCTTTTGTCCCTAGCAAAAGGGTCCAAATTACTAGCCCCACCACTCATCTCCACCATTGGTCCTCCTCCTCCAAAAGAAACATGATCACTAGCCATTGTGGTAGTGTTCATGAACTGATCATGTGATGAGAAAATGTTGTTGGGGCCTGTTTGGTTGTTGAAAATGGAGAAGCAGGGCACTTGCTCTTGCTGATCATCATAGTCACCATTGATGTTGTTGTTGGGGCCTGTTTGGTTGTTCTTGAAATTGATGTAGGAATGTGTCAGTGGTGGGAGTGAGAGAGAGCTCATTGTGGTGTCATGATCATCATAGCAGCTTTCCATGGCTGGTTTTGATGGTGCATCTTTGTTCTTGTAGAACACCCTACACAAAACCCAATCTTCCTGCATGATTCATTATGCACCAAGTAAATTATGGATGCAATAAAGCAAATTTAATACTATTAAATTCCAACTCAAACCTAAAATCTCAAATTATTAGAGGAAGTTCAAATATCTTTATTAACTGGTGATACAATTTTATGAACATAAGACATGCATACACCCTCTCGCAAGCGGATTAGATATTAAAAAAATATGTTTGTTGATAACAAGATTAACCGTGTGCAGGGTCTATTGATAATTATTAAATCGTGACAAGAACCATATGTTTGATATGCATATTGGAGGTTCTGATATATTTATCGAAAAGTAATGAAATACGTCTACTAAGATTAACTTAGTTGGTCAAAACGAACATTATCTCTTATTATATTGTTTAAATCATATTGTTACTACCTGGTAAAATGATAATATGTATATTTGAGGTTTAAGTTCTCATGGGAGTGATATGAAAAATAATGTCACGTTAAACTGATACGTAGTACCATCTCTATAAATTAACTGGACGTAAATAAATTACCTTTCTTGAAGAAACTTTTAGATCACCAAAATTATTAGGTTCTTGGAGTCGAAATTCGTGCATGACCCAATCGGTCTTTGTTCCTGTGGGAGCTCTCCCTCGATAAAACACAAGGGTTTTTCTCATACCGACAAGAATGTCTCTCCGGCGGATTGGCCGGTCCTTCCCGGTGGCCTTCCAATATCCGGTCGCCGTCGCACGGTTCGTACGTTGTCCGGTCGCGTATTTACGGTCTCGTTGACTATAGAAATACCAATCCTTGCCTCCCACGCAAGCCAACTCTATCAAATACATATATTCAAACAAAACTAATTTTTAATTCATAAAGATCATATTACTATTATATGTTCTACGTGACGATTGATAATATTGGTGCCTAATTTTCCACTAACATGATGCAAAATCGACGACTTTCGCACAAAATTAAATGAACAACAATATTATACTTTTCCATTTTATAGAATTTAATTTAATGATCATGCAATCAACTTGTCCGTACAAATAAATTGTTAATTAATAAAAAAAATTCTGTCTATATAAAATGTCAATTATGGAAGGTAGATTGATTGTCCATGGTTATGATTATTGTTCATTAAATCACTAAAGGAACTCATGATAAATATTCATAAAAATTATTAACATTATTCTTACGAGGATTGAAAATCAAATAAGTAACCAAGTATGTAATGAAATTTATCTTAGATTATAAATGTTTTAAACTAAGTTTATAATTAAAAGTAAAAACTAATAAAATGAGTATGCTTGAGGACATGTGAAACCCATGTGAAGTGGGGCAATATAGAAGATGACTTTGATTCTTATCCCAATCACTTTCTCAACTTTCTAGTTAGGGACAATCCAAAGATACTGTCAATTTCTTTATTTCAAAATATTATTATTTGTGAAACATTTGAAATTGCTTTTAAAAACAGTAAAACTTTTTTTTGAACAATGTTAAAAAGAGAAGAAAAAACATGTACATGGCGTGGAGCTTCCTAAAAATTTGCACAACCAACATTTGAACATAAACAATGGAAATTCTTGAAATGAATAAGAAACCAAAGCTTAAGTGAAATTCAATATATTTTAGGGTGAAGATTAAGTCAAGAAAATGTGACAAATTTGTAAATATTCTCACAATAACTTTGAAAATAATAATTTTAAGCATAAAATACTATATATTATGGTAAATTTGACAATTGAGAAATGATATTAGTAAAAATAACACGATTCAAAATAATTAAGAGAATCTTATTACAGAGATCGAGAGACAAACCAGGAAGATCCCAAGGCTCGCACTTGTTAAGATCAACTTCGATCAAGAGAGGAGAATCGAACGTCTCGTGGTGATGAAGATGATGATTAGTACTAGTTGTGACCTTGTTCATGAGATAATCAGAAATGAGCTCATCATCTCTAGGATGGAACCTGAAACCTGGTGGGAGCTTAGCCTCCACCATGCTTATGTTGCTCATGCTTTGCTTTCTTCAACCAAATAATTGACAAAAACTCAACTTCAAGAAGAAGAATAAGAAGAAGAAGAAGAAATTGTTGCAGAGTGTGAGAGATCTCAAGAAATATGAAGAAAGAGAAGAGGCCAAGTGGGGTGCTATAAATAATAATAGTGGGAACCTAATAATAAATGAGAGCTTAACTCAGCTAGGGTATTGTCAATATTTATATTCTATGTAGCTTACGTGTCACTTTGATGACATATCAGGAAAAATACACCGCCATTTCCATAATTATATTACTTAATAATTATATATAAAATACGTTTTTAACTGTTTCAGCCTTTCAGGTCCACACTTTTAAATAAGAGGTTGTTTATTAAATCTCGTTGGACAGAGTGATAGAGAATGTTTTCGGGGTAAAATAGAAAAAAAATGTAATTACAAAAAGAATACATTTCAAATTAGGGAAACAAAAATATAATATTTTAATAGTGTGACATTTTATTAATCAGTGAAAAATTAAATTATGAATATTTCAAATGTTGTTTAAGATCATATATAATTAGCAGTTAACTCGCATACGAACATTATAATAGAAGAAATCCAAATAAAAATAAAATTGTATGATTGAGTATCAAATTCAAACAAAGCTTACATTTTGGGTATTAATTGTGATCTAAAAACACTTCTAAATACTTAAAATTCTATTTTCAATCGTTTACAAGAAGCTTAAACGAAATATTTCGAATTTGTGTTATCGTGTACGTAAAATGTTTATATGACACTAATCATGATTCATTTTCCTTCTGACTTTTTTCATCCCCTTTGTATTTAACATGATGGTAGCATAAGATGTTTGGCAAATGACATGGAAAATTTTAGTGAAGAACAATTAAGCCAACCTCAAATTGAGAACATTGTGATAAAAGTTGAGGGGACCCATAATGTGATCTCATATTTTTGGATGCAACATGTGGCCTTGGCTTTACAAGATGCTCTAATTTAGGCTTTTTTAGTTTTGTGAGCTTCTTCCACTACCAAACCCAATTGAATTGGGGAATTGGGTTTCTATATATTGCCAATTTGTGGTAGGTTTTTGGGTCACTAAAGTGTTTGAATGGATTTCTAGATTAAGGATTGCATGTAACTTCCATTTCAGCCACCCATTGTTTTGTTGGTAAAGTTAGAATGGTGATGAGCTCACTGGTAATGTAATTGAATGGTGGAGACACTAATTGTGTAAAGAATTTGAAGTTGTAAACTCCACTCTCTTGTTAGCAATTGGCCAGAGATGGTTTAAGGCCAAATTTCTCTTGTTATATTTTATGTCAGCATAATAAAGGAAGAAAATGATCTCATGGACATTGCAAATTATATGTTTTTCGTATTTTGCACCAGAATTACCCAGGTTTGATTTCTAATTTAGTATTACAAGTGTGAATTGAATTGTAATTCAATATTCAAATATAATTATAGGTTTTTTCTAATGACTTGAAATGACCTTGACATATAAATGATATCATAACAAAATTATTGAAAACCAAATATGACTGTATATGTTACATAGGGAAGCCCAATACCTCGAACTCAGTAGAGATCCAATGTCCCTGGTCTGATCGGGGCGGGGCTGGACATTTTCAGATTTTGAGTGGGTTTGGGGAATGAGCTTAAAATTCTCGTCGGGTGTGGGATGGGTATGGGCGACCATATTCCGCTCCAACCCGCCCCATATTTATTAAATATAAATTAATTTAGGAGAATATCCTAAATCAAATTAAGATATAACTAAATCCCACCAATTTAAATCCTAAATTTAGCTCAGGGATTTAAAACCCAACAATAATTCAACCACTTTAAACTAAAAATTCTCAGATTTTCACTCTTTAAAGTCATATGAAAAGATTGAAAAAAATCACTTCTTCAAATTTTCATGTTGACATATCTTGCATGGATTGACAACGAGCCTCTACAAATTATATTTTTAACTTGATACCAAATAAATTCAACAAAATTGGGACAAACTCGGGATTTGGGAATTCCCCGTCAGGGCAGGTTTCGGAGTGGGGAAAACAGGGACGGGTAAATACACTAGATTCGGGGCAGGAACGGGATCACCAAATACGCCCCGAACCCGCCCCAGTGACATCCCTAATTTTATATATCAAAACTGAGTTTAAACGAAACATGACTTGAATTGTGTTTTAAGCAAAAATAATGCGATTGCACTAACCCAAGAACATTCACACACAGGATTAAAGATCATGAGTCAATGGTTCTAATTCTTGTACCAATGACTTGCAAGAACACAGGTTCCATGGAATGTTTCAGAAGCTAAAAGATTCAGAACTTTGAAGTTTGTGGTTTATCTTCCGAGTCGTATCCATCAACGTAGTGGTGAAGTAGGAACTGCACCAACAAAGCTTTGATACTGACTGATATGCATCCCACGACCTATCTCCCTGTCATCATCTGCAACAAGTCAAACTTTCAGGTCTCATGGAACTATAATCACAATTATTTCGATTACGATAATCATGAATTTCCCAAAGCGAATGAAAATAACATAATTAATCACTTTGTGTTACTCCTGCTAACATATGCAAACAGATGATTCGTGCAAAGGACAGGTTTCAATACCCACATCTAAATTTCAACACATCAATTTCAACATTAGTGGTACAGATTTTGGACACGGCAACACGAACCAATCCATAGTAATTATGTTTTGAAACTAATATTCATCTAGTGAATCAAATAACATATTCTAATATATATATATATACACAAATTGTTATCTCTAGAAAATTTATGAAAGGAAATATATATGCATACCGCAGTCCATAACAAACAATACACAATAATTACAATAGATAAGGGCCACATAAATGCTGAAAACGAAGGACAGAAAGCTCTAAACTAAAACTATTTTCACTTAAGCAGGGAAACGATGGTGTATGCTGAGGTCAAGCCTGTTATGTCGCTTTCTGTACATCTTATTGCAATAAATAAATAATTAACTTTCGAAAATGTTGATTTTAACACTAATAATTATCTTTTGGAAAAACATAAATACAGGATTGATACAACCATGTACACCGAACATGGACAAGTTCAAGTGATGCCTCTTTCCAAGGATGGCGATGTTTCAGCTCATCTTGCTACAAAACAAGACATTATCTGAAAATTCCATGGTTCCACCACCCATTTAATTGACTAAGAAAACAGGTGTTAGTAACAAGTGGCAGGGCTCGAGGAGCGACCAATTGTCCCAGGATGCAACCGTATATGAAACGTAAGCTTTTGCTAGCTTTTTATTTATTATTATTATGACTATATTTCATGCAATGACAATCAAAGGGTTACACAATCCAGGTTCTCCAAGGAAACTTTTAAAGAGCACTACCAATAAAAAATTTCTTTAAGTCTTCCTAGAATAGTATTGAGTAACAATACTCTTTACCGCATCAACTCGCACAAATGTCAAACACTTCCACTGCTAAATTAGGTAGCACCTTTATAAGTTTCAAACTCATTCATACTTGACTTTCATAAATACTAATTCCCATTGATCTTTTTGGGTGGCAAAATCTTGGAATTAGTCAAGACAAGTACGTAAAAAATAGGATTCAGACAAATCTTTCATTTTCACTCCCTTGTGTAAACAGACTCTATGCTCATCCTATGGCTAATACATTAATAAATTATTCCATGAGTTTCACACATTTCTGATCACCTAAAGCCAGGTTTTGGTGTCTAGAGTCAATATATATGAAACCATGACAACCAGAAAAGAATACACAACAATAAGCTAATCCAGAATATTAGCGATTGAAGAACTAGAAAGTCAATTTTGTATGCAACCATAAATAATACTATCACTAGAGGGTGCTTTCATTGTTTTCCAACATCAAAGTGAGAATGTTCATACTAGACTGCACGTGGCATAAATGCCTTAATACACCACAAAAGCATACAGAAATCAGCCCTAAGTTCAACGAAGAGCTTTAATGAAATCTATAGGGGTGGTGGGAAGGTATGATGGTATTCTATTCATAACAGTGATTGGTATATACTTAGTACGATCATGATTGCAAGCATAATTAATATATTCAATTAATTTAATAAGCTCCAGATGATAATAGCCAATAAATTGAACTACACAGCAATAACCATAATTCACTTTTGTTGCAATCTCGACCATATGACAAATTGACACATTCAATTGAGTAAATACCATTAACAACCTGCAAAAGAACTGTGTCAAGTGTGGACACTTACATTTCTCGTGCTACCGAACCAAATTTGTCTCCACAGTTTTTCGTTTAGCAATTACAGCCATATTCCTTGGAGATAGCGTAGGATCAAAAATAGGTAGCATGACTACTTCGAAAGAAGTACCCTGCTCCTGTAGGAACAATAGTCTATCAAGCAGAAGAAGCGTCTCCAGAAGAGGACCAAAAGCAGCACAAAGAGACCAATAAGGTCCTACAAGTTCCTGAACATGGATAATAAATCAATAAATACCAATGAATTACTGTATTGCTCTTTCCAGGCATTCAAATGGAAGTTACAACTTGACAAAATATTACCACAATGAATATCCAGTCAAAGAAAAATTACAGTTTCAATGATACCATACCAATTATCAACACTAAACTCCAGTGAAAAATAAGTATGATTGCAGTATTGCATACATTGTATGATCCGGCGGTGTTAGAATAGGTAAATAATATTAGGTTGAGTATAAGGGGTTTGTTACCTATTAGTATTATGTTTCCTTATTTACTTTGTTTCCTATATAAGCCAACATTCTATTGTAATTCGGTATCAAGTTATTCACCAATAATACTATTATACTTTAGAGTTTTACAAGTAGAAAATGGGATATGAATCCTATTCCTATTAGGGCTCAAGTAGTGTTGGGATAATTACAAACCTTTTTAGTATTTGTATGAGTTTGGGATTATGATTAGTTTGGACTATAGTCCTTTTAGTATTTGTATTAGTTTGTTAGTTGGGTTTAGGGTTCATGGGGGTATATATAAGTGCAAGTTCCATGAATAAAGCATTGAGAAAATTATAAGTAAATTGTTCCCTTTGAGATCTTGAGTTCTCAATTAACAAATTCTAAACTGAGATTAGAGCTCTTTCATTAATCGAGCTCCCTATCTATCCTAATCTGAGACATAACTCGATCCTCAACTTCGGGATCGTATCATACTCATGCACCTAAAGTGCAGAAGAAAATAGCCAGTGAATGAGTGACATACATTATAAGGATCAGCTTTTTTCCATATTCCAAGGAGATCTACATCCTGCAAAGCTTTGAGGCCGAGGCGACACAAGCCAGACTGGCAGAACTTTTCAAATTGAGAAAACTTGTCAATGCCTTTAGTCCTGCCTGATTCGTTAATCCCATTGGAAGATTTTTCATGTAACAAGCCATCCTTTTCTAGAACTCTGTTTGTGGTGTCATCTGCAAAAAATATTGTAAGCATAAATTTCCATTTCCATATCCATATCCATAATTAAGTCTTTCTACAATGACCAATAACAATTCATGCTGACAAGTCAGCCTTAAGAGATTGTGTTAGAACTTTATATCAGGACATGCAAATTTTAAACATTTTAGAAAATATGGGCTTCAACTATTGAAAGCGGTACCTTTTGGAAGCCTGTTACTAACAGGCTCTCTGAAAATGACCTTACACAAATGAGGACTTCTAGCTTTGTTGTTTATATGCTTTGACAGTGTTTGGTCAAAAATAAAATTTATTGCATCAAAAACTGGTAGTAGACCTTTGAGCAGTATGTTATCATTTACCTGCTTTCTTTTCTTCATGAGTCATGGTGGGCCAGTTTCCTCTTTTATTAGACTGGTTTTGAGATAACGTCAAAAATGTATTTTCTTCATGATGCAGCGAAGACTCCAACACCCTCCTTTGTTGCTGGCGACGCAAAGCCTTCCCTTGACGACCAATTGAAGGACTTGCTACCACAACTTCTAGATAATATTTACAAAGAACCTTCAGAAGCAGCAAAGAGTCACTGATAATGAAAGGATGCAACAGGAAAAAAAATACTATTTAATAAATACTACTTGAGGAAGAGAAATATGCCACCTCTGGATAATTATCTGCAAAAATACCATTTTTCCAGTTTCATTGAGGAACTGCTATTGTGACACCATGTTAATGCAAATCATAATGCAGAAAGGACAAATAAGGATGGAGCTCAAGCATGTCTAGCTACTATCATCTAATCTATAATGTTGGTATAATTTTATATGCAATACATGTTTTTGATTTATGGTGATGACAAATCCACCATCATAATGGTTAAATCCACACTATTTTGACTTCAGAGACTGAACTACCCCTCATTAAAAATAACATAACTAAAGAAGGTTCAGCACTTGTTCCCTCTTGTTTTTAGGTACTGATCTGATAGTGGACACTAGAATTAGTTTATTGTGCACACAGTTGGCAATGATGACATAACAATTAATTTTGGAAGTAACGAAGCCACAACTACCACATACCATCTGAAATGCAGAACGGAAAGCATGCAACTCAAAATTATGAAGACCGGCTTCTTTTCCCAGACTCTTCCATCTCTCTGCACTCTAGTAAGATGAAAGCAGGGTTATTATTCATTCTTCGCCAAAGAGTGAGTTGCCTCCCTCCCCCTTTTTATTCTTGAAATTAAAATTATTTGCATGGATAAAACTGATGGAAAGGTTCTTATAACATTCCCTGGTTAGACCAGCGTGCATATATCGGCAAGATATGCATATACCTGACAAGCAAGATCGCGAGAGTTTTTCCCAAGTACTATTCCAGCAGATTTAACACCACAACTCAATGGAAAACCACATTGAGAATCGCCACTCTCAGAATATTGCTCTGACAGTAAATTGTAACAACAGCCGATGCTAACAACTGCTTTAACATTTTTACACTCCGAAAAGGTCCTGATTCGAAAGGAAAACAGTTCATTTACATTCCGTGCATATAAAAAGTACCAGAGCATGCTTTATTATAACATGAAATGGAAATTATTGTCTTGACTGTATATCCACAACAAGCAGAATATGGTAGTGAACTGCGACTAAAATATTCGACAGTACGAAGATGGATGTCAAAAAAAAATACAGTTAAAACTGAGTTCGGAAACTTGTGAAGGAGTAAGGCGTGAACACTATATGACATACAACCAAAAGGGCAATACAGTTAAAACTGAGTTTGGAAACTTGTGAAGGAGTAAGGCATGAACATTATATGACATACAGCCAACTAAGAATATCTGGGCACTTACTTGAGCATCGTAACAGAGAGATCTCCGCAAGCATGAAGCCCAGCAAGAACTATTGAAGCTTCATTTTCCATATTACAAGACTGTGGCTTCCCTGAATCAAGTCTTTCATGTTCCTGGGCAATTGACTCAATCTGCTGAACATCATCATCATTCGCTGATTTGTCAGTCAAGGATTTTAACATGTCAATCGACATTACACGGCATGTGATTGTCTTGGGCACATTCAAATTCTTGATTCCTGAACTAGTAAAGAAAATATCACTATGATAAGGTAGTGGAAAAGAGTTTCTTAAGGTTCGGATAGATGATTTTTAAATGAAGGATTAACATTCAGAGCTTTCAGTGAAATACTTAAATGTCTTTTACAATCTTTAGTAAAATCAACAGTTGGTTCCTTACTCAGATTTCCGTAACTGAGCAGCATAGTATTTCTTAATTCGTTCAGCACGCGCATCTGTAACCCTTCCATGATGAGAACAAGCATCAATGGCAACAACAGAGTGATGGTACTCAAATGAAAGGACTTGAGCAAGATAACCCTATATGAACAACTTAATTAGAGATGAAAACTCAGATATAGAAAAGGAGCGTATACGGTATATGTTGAAGAAATATTAAGCAAATAAACAGTTTGTTTACAAGACAGACAGAGTCTAACCTAAGCTTTTTCCTTTAATCAAATAAGTGGATATTCCTAGTTCAGTTAAGAAATGAAGTACAGAGTCAAGGTAAATGGCATTACAAATATCATGCACAAACTAGTATACACAGAGCAATATCACTAACTGTTTTATCCCCATCTTGTATTAGACTCATTCAAAACAAAGAATGAAAGCTGATTACGAGAAGAGGGCATACCTGACCAGATCCTACGTCTACTACAGTATTAGCCCTCACGCTGTTTGCAATTGAACTGACTACAGCCGAGAGATTTTCTACCTGTTCACACAACATCATTTCCCTTAATAAAGTAGTCAAACGTGATATATCATGGTGTGCTCATCAGAGTAAAAGAAAGAATGAATCAGATACTCACTTCATGTTTCTTTTTCAGATTCATTCCCTGGGTTACCACGCTATTAAGTGAAGTCATATGCAACCTCGGATATACCTACCCCACAAAAAAATAGTCAAAAACTTGCAAGCAAAAGCATTCCACTGAAAATGAAGGCAGTGATGAAGAGAAGAAAAGGGTACAAATAACTAAGCCCGTGTTCAATAAGAAATGTTAGCATCAATACCCCGCTATTTGTGCAAACTGTGAGAAGAAGAAATAAGGGTGTGCATGCAATACTTTTACTCTCCTTTTTCACACCCTTCTTTTGTTTCATGCATGAAGTGGAAAAGTTCATTTCAATTAAAGAAAATTGGCTAGGTACGACAAACATATAGTACTTCGACTTATTATGCATAGACACTGGAAAAGCTAGGCATTTTCTAGTATGTCTAAGAAAAGGTGATGAGGAAAGAAGTATCCATAGTGACGTAATAAAAAAGGCAAGGCAAGTAGACTCCTAGTTTCCAGCGTACATAAAGTTGGATCCGAAAAGTTTGATGTATTCTTCTTGACAATCTAGAATTGCTAAGACTTGTCTTGTGTTAAAATTGTCACTTCCTGAACTCATACCCATCTTATTCTTATCCGTCCTTCACATGGGCAGCTTGCATATACCATTACATATTATCTTTATTCTCCTCCAGTTCTTTTCTGCTGTTCAGCTGTAATGTTCAATTCGATTTGCATATTTCTTACCAATTACCAATACAAGTTAGGTTTTCAACAGTGCCCTTACATCTTAACATTGAAATAATCAGTAATACTGTAACCTTTTGTCCATGCAACAACTGAAATGGTTGTGTCATGCGCTCAGTTATGTATTATTTTATCCATGCCGTCACTTAATTGAACATGATTGGAACTACAATAAGATGTCAATGCAATACTAGAGATTTTCCATGATCGTATGCGTGTAACATTCAAATGTGGGCTAATTCTCATACCATCTTTAGGTCCGCCTGCTCTCGAGGCAATACAAGAGACCTCAAAGTAACAACAAAGTCCTTAAGTGAAGCAGGCCAGTGATCCTATAGTCACGACATTACACAAAATCAGTCACAATCACGCACTCATAGAAAAAAAAGGATTTGAACACCAAATTTGAAATTCCTACATTGGTAATGCAGAACTGCACATGATTCATACCTGAACAACTCCATAGGGAATAAGCAGAAGATTTTCAACAGATTCCTTGCGGAGGCAATCAATCCACTCCTCATCCACAGCCTCCCACAATCTATCCTGTGAACAAAAACACTAAAAATTTAAACTTCCAGCTGAAAAAACAATGAGCTGATGGATTCAATTTGTTTCTCTGTAACCAAAAAGGGAGGAACCTGGAAGAAATTGACGAGGTGCGCGTTGATGAGGAAGGAGAAAGGTCTGATGAAGTCGACAATGGCGTGGATCCACTCTAGGGTTTGGGTCGCTGTCTCGCAAGAGTATTTGCACCGTCCGGCCATCGCTACCGTAGACGAAGAAGTGCCCTCTCTTTCTCTCTATCTTAGATGCTCAGTTCGGTATACGGGTCTAATCGACCCGGGTGTGTTTTACGGGTCACCCACGGATTGTCTTCTGGACCGGACCCATTCAAAACGTGATTTACATTCACGTGTTCAGCGGAACTTATTAAATGTGCGCCTATCCTCCTAAGCTCAACTTATTTGTATTTGATTTTTCGGATAATCACACTACACAAATATTAATGATTGGAAATTCATAATCACTGTCATCCAATATGCAACTTTTGCATACCACAATTCTTAAAAGATATTTAAAAATCTCTGATCAATGTTTGTAAATAGATATTTTTAAAAGTTTAAAAGATGTTTTTTTTAATATAGGGGTATTATAGACATTTTACATCAAAACATTAAATTTAACTTTGTGATGGACAGTGTAACTAAATGACATCATATAGTGGTGACGTGCAACGAAAATCAAATAAGGGTAGTGACATGCAAAAGTTGCATACTCGAGGGTAGTGATCAGGAATTTCTTATATTAATTATACACGTTTTTCACGTTATTATTTCTGATTTTAAATGTTATTTTTCACTCATTAGATTGTCAATTTTTTCTCACGGGATTTGACGGTGTAAAAGAGTTAACATATTTTGACTGAATGGAAAAAAATCCACATTTTTTCAACGTTGTCAAGCTTCGTGAAAAAAAATGGTAATTTCGCGAGTGTAAAATAAAATTTTAAGTTGGAGATGGCGATGGCGATGTGTAAAAAGCGTATCGTTGAAAATAGTGATATGTAATTATCTTTTGATTTTCTAGTTAGAGTATAGTCATAATATTCAATATCATCTAAGGACAATACATAAGAGAGGAATATCGGAATATAATCCGCTCCCAACCAAACCCATGAAAGGCGGAAGTGACCAAAAAATGAGACACCATGTTACCTAGCCTGTGAACAGCAAAAATATGAATCACTTACATGGTGCATGGGACTGTGATAATCAACAAATGGAGTAATAGAACTCAAATGAGACGTAAAAGGCATGCCCGACTAAATCTCCAATACCAACGCTTAGCAGTCTGTCTCAACCAAACACTAATCAAAACCTCCACAAAAAAGCCCACAGAAGACCTGCGCTTCAACAAGAAAAGGTGTCATCGCCCCGCGAGGAAATGCTACGAACACCTAAGAGCGGACCAGTCGCATCCCGCATCACCAACCCCAAACTCATACTCTCCATTGGGGTTCAAGCGCACCATATGTGTTTATTTTGACCGAACCCAAAGGAGGAAGACTCCACCTAGTCAAACCCGACCAGGAGTAGCGATTGTTGGACGAAGATTAAGTAGTGGTCAGTCCTTCCATATTCGACTGGCTAACACTGCCACCCATTTCCCTCAAAAATTCCCATTGGATCATATAATGTCATTCCTCGATTGCCAGAGCGTCCACCAGATCTAGAAAATCACAATCACTATTTCCTCACTCCGTCGGACAAAAAGTTCCTCCAAAATTTCATCAATAGAACTTGTCCCAAAAAGAGACGTTAGGGATCCCATCTAGGCTCTACATATTGGAGTGACACTCGCACTCGGTAAACATATTAACACCCGTCTCTCCCAACGAAGAACAAAGAAGACATAAGTATACCACAAGAGGTATGTCTCTTTGATACATGGCTGGTAGCGTAAGGAGTGCTATATAAGCATTGCCAGAGAAAGTTACGTACCTTCGGAGGAACTCCCAGCGACCAGATGCGCCTCTAAATTGATTGTTGGTGATTGACTTGCAAAAGCTCGGTCAAGCAGGTCAAGAAACGATGGGATGTTTTGACAAAGAATTCGTTGGATGTCTCGTAGCCTCAAAACCACAGATCATACCCTAGAGAATGACTTATAGGGACGTGCCACATATGTGACAAATTTTTCTATCCCACCACTATTCAAATGAGAGGGAGGTTCCACTCACATTTCTCATGCAAGAACAAGTCACGAACAAGACTGAAATCAGCAGACACTTCGACCAACTCGAGTAATGGGGGATTTTATTGCACCCATAGATAAGAGAATAATTCAAGCAAACCTAGATCTATTGCCCAATGACAATCTTGTCGGACCAAACTTAAAGCAGCTAATAAGTTTCTTCAAATATAACTCGGGTTCTTGCAAGAGAATCCAAAAAGAAAATTCTCAGACTAAATTTAAAAGTTTCGGTATTTGATAAATTTGAATGTTTGTCTATATGATGAGATAACATGTTGTTAAAGTAATTCACCCAAATTTGATCTTGCTTTGTCGTAAATTTGATATTATCTTGCTTCATCACTATATAGTTAAATCCATTTTAATACACAACTTACTGATAAAAAAAATTAATTATATATAATTTTTTAAATATCTATTGGCTTTAAATACATTATTTTTAACCACATTTGATATTGAATTCTCAAAAATATTTTGTATTGACTTTATATGTTAACTATCACAAACAACAAGTCATTGTTATCAAGATTGTATCAAAATTAATTACAAAAGATATACATCATCTAAATATGTAAAAACATATATTTCAACTAGATTTGTCATCTTTAATTATTGCCGGAGATTAACCATTAAAGCATATAATTATAGATACACATTAATTCCCCCACTCCATTATTGATTCTTTGCCTCATTGGCATGGCTAATTAATACATGGTCATTCTGGCAAAACCAACCACTGTTTAGCGTCCCCAATACCTAAAATAGTGGGCTATTAGTCCCCATTTAGACCTACTTCCTCAGTCACCTGTAGTTTTAACTTTCATTATTATTCCCATAAATAACTTTATTATTATTATAAAATCATTATTTTCCAACGGTTCAAAAATTATATCAACAACAATTTCAGCGAAAATCGAATAAATTATAAATAATAAAGAAGTGTATCCACGTGATAACTTGCTTATTTTATTGTTATCTGTTGGTTTATATATCTCAGCTCTCTCACTCTCCGCCATTTCCACTTCCCCACAGAGCTCCGACCAGATCTCGCCGATTAGGGGATTTTCCGGCATGCTATTCCGGATCTTTCTCAGCCGTTGATTTTTTCGAAGACCTATCTTTTTTTTTATTGGTTTAACGGTGGGGATGGCTTCAGCGTGCGTGAACAGCATCTCGGTGCCGCCGGCGGCGACCAAGTACGGGTGGCTGAGCTCCCGCGTCTCCTTCAGCCGGGACGACCGGGCTCCGCCGCCGGTCGCGGCGGCGCCGGAGGTTGATTTCGAGTTCCGGCTCGAGGACCCGGTGGCCATGCTCCCCGCCGACGAGCTCTTCTCCGACGGCAAGCTCGTCCCCCTCCACCTCTCCTCCCTCCGCCCCTCCGGCGGCGCGTT
>JAYMTP010000130.1:0-45308 GCA_036897365.1 Geranium brycei
CGAAAGATCAATAATTTTGAAGAAATAAGTTGTGTCGATGTTGATCTTCGAATTCTCTTCGATTTGATATACTGTGAGCCCGAAACAGAGCTTGTATGAGAGAGTTATGTCATTCGACAATATAGTATTAATATTATTTTAATTAATCTTTTATATTATTCGAACGTATAGTTATTAATGTCGTCTGGATCTAATTATTAAGTTTTTGTATAAATAATTATTAATAATATATATACAAAACATTTTTTTTCGAAGGTGTTAATCTTTCGATTATTTTCGATTTGATATACTATGAGCCCGAAATGAGAGAGTTATGACATTCGAAAGTTTCAATATATTATTATTTATATTATTTATTTTAGTTGGCTCACCGTGTTGAGCTTGTCGAAGCCGTGCTAGAGACACACCAGAGAGAATCGTCGAAGAGGAAGGAGATGGACCGGTCGAACCGGTCCAATTTCCCGTACTAGAAATCAATTCAGGGGCATTTTTGTGTTTTTTTTTAAAAAACTAAGTTTTCCATCCAAATTCTAACGGTGTTAGAGCAAAGTGAAAAAAAAACGCAACTAGCTGACCTTAAATTAAACTTTTTATTATAGTTATAGTAAAGTGTAAAACCGGTCACTTTAATACGGACAAAGTGTAAATAACCCTAAACAAAATTACTTTTTAACTTTTTATATGAAATAATTTTTTAAATATTTAAAAACGGAGTTAAAATTGTTTTTTTTCAATATTTTTTTGAAAACTTTTTTTAAGAAAACATATTGAAATCAGTTTTTTATTCTTTATTTTAAAAATAATTTTTAATTTTTTTTAATATAGTAATAATATGGATAGAGTAACATTTAATAAAACATTTTCTTAGTGAATTGACACTTAAAATAATTCACCAAACTAAAATTTCTCTAGATTATGCCTCAGTACGTTTCTCGTAAGATTATATATTACTAAGTTTCTCATAAGATTATATATAATTACTAGCAAATGAGTAATGCCGACGAGTAAGATCTGTAATATTTTACACATGAAATTTTTTATACAAGACCATCACCAGTTCATTACAAGTTCACATCAATAATATTCATTTGTGAACAAAGCCATCAACCTCCATTTCAAAATGTTCAATCTCAACCTCCTGAAGTTATATACAAAGCTTTATAAGAAAAAAATACAAACAATACATTTTTTCTTCCACATTAGTGCACAATGCTCACAACCATGATAAACAGAAACACTGAGTTGGACAAATATGCAACTCCGCTATTTTCTACAGACAAGCAGAGATTAAAATGTTACTGCTATATGCGCCACCAAATATACCAATAATTTCCTCTATAATCCAATATCACAATGTACATGTTGAGGTCCAAACTAGAGAGCTGATGATGATGATGCCAATGAATACGATGATTCTAACTGCTGTGGGTCATCAACAACCCTCATGGGCTTCCAGTCTGATTCATCTCTGTCTTGTCTCAAAGCGACAAAGTGAAGAGCATCACTCTGGATTTGATAAATATGACATGCCCATGGGTATGGCTCTGGTGCAGACCATACCTTTTGCTCAAAGGCCGTCTCCTCAGCCACTGATTCTGCCACACAATGGACTGCATCCAATTCCGGCTCTGTAAAAGCGTTCACCACTATGCATCCAAGAGCTACAAATCCCTCTGGAGCACGCGGGTGCCATATTGATACTGGACTTGTGTAATCATCCATGCAGTTCCTCCATACCTACATTTAAACATGCTCAGAATACGTATCCATATTCTATAGCGAAAAGGGAAAATGGCAAAAAGGTATTCTATATTATAACACTTTTTGCAAGAATGATGTATACATTGATTATTGCAGATATATAATGTGAACTTTGCTTTTTCCTACAAAATGTGTGCTTCTTTCCACAAAAAATGACAAAATTACCCATTATGATTTTTATAAAATAATTTTTAACTTCAAAATTTTAACTTTAAAATTAAATTACAAAATTTGATTATACAAATTTTTAGTTTAAACATAAAAATAAAATAAAAAGTTAAAATTATTTATTTTTTAAAAAATAATTCTTAACTGGGTAATTTCGTCATTTTTGTAAAAAATACATACATTTTGCACGAAAAAACAAAGTTCATAGCACCATTTTGCCATTAACAATGTACATAACACCCTCTTGCAAAAGTATAGAGTACCATTTTCTCCAAAAAGAAAACTTGCAACTATTTTCTTTTTAACTTTCAAGGCCATAATAAAATATGATCAGCTTTGAAACAGATATAAAACAAAAGGATAAAAATTAAAAATCTATATGAAACCAAAATTTCTTCTTCCCACTCCCCACAACTATGTTTTGTTTACAAAACCAAACAGTGCTAACAACTAAATACCGATTTGGTATGCTAAAAGCATTACCGATATGAATTGTAAATCCTGCAGATTTAACTGATGCAAATTGTAATTATCCCTACTATATATTATAGTTTCCCCATTCCTGATAAACACACATGCACTTAAACAGGGGATTTCCAACCATATTCATTGATTAATAAAAGCCTTCCTGGATAAGGAGTATATATAATGGGGCACCGATTTCAAGGACCTAGGAATACTGTCATGTCAAAGGATAGAGTTCTTACCAAATCGTAACCCACTGGAAGTGCAAATAGTCTGTTAGTATTATGGTATACAGCTGCGACATTTGGGGGATGGTAGCCAGCCCGAGCAACATCCCCAATGGAGACATACCTGAAGGATAAATAATAGTGCTTTAGTTTTCTAAATATCAGTTGAAGTTGCAAATTTTAACAATGATAACATGGAAGATGGGAATAAGTCAACAGTAAGGAGAAAAACCTTCAATCACCTAAACCGTGGCAATCATTTTCTTATTTGTATTGCAGTAAATACTTGGTTTAAAAATATAAGCAAATAAAAAGTCAAAACTCCTTTTACAGGTCAGCATTCAGACTCCCCCAACCTTGACAATAGTAGGTTTGAAAGTTTATGATAATTTTATTTACAGTTTATGCAGCTCACACCTTCAGACCTTTTTGGTTCTCTTACAATTACCATTGAACAGTAAAGGAAATTGCTCAAAACTAAAGCAAACATTTCTAACATAGAAGGTTAGCTGTCACAATTTGAAGTTCAGTATAATTATGCACAAATGATACATAGTTTGGTCTAGTTTTGTGTAATTTCCCCTCAACTCTATTTAATGTAAACCTCACGGAGACATGGAACTTCAATATCATTTTAAAATCGATATTTTGTGTCAACAGACTTATAAGTTAGAAAGTTTTTATCAAGCCAAATACTTGTTCTTGAAAACAATAAAATAGCTTAGGAAACATGGGATCTTCAAGGAAAAAGAAGCTAGTAGTTACCCTTCTGAACAAACAGGTCTCCAAATGCTGCATATTCCACTTTCCCCCAAAACCTGAAAAGGGAAACACATTTAACAGGTTAGCGGTATGTGTACCACACGTTACTTAGGGAAGAGAATAAGTGTGTACTGACGAAAATGGCTAGCACACCTCTTTTCTGGATAGTGAACGTCTGCGTTTTGATTCCTGTTCGCCGCTCCAAATTTTCACAAAGTTGATTGTATGCTTGACAAATCTTTTTTCATCAGATGCAGCACTTAATGATGAGAGCTCTCTTGAGTTGATGATGGCAACGCTTCTAGTGCGTGACTCTTTATTATCGGCTTCGCTCCAAGCGAAATGGACATGTCTCTGGCTTGAAGGAACCTGCACATAGACACATACAAACAGAGTTATCAATATGATAACGGAAAATGAATGAATGCAGAAAACCGACCTTTAGAGTTAGACATTTCATATCGGATTGGTATGCTTTCCACATCTTATGCACTACTGAACATATCCTTGCAGCTTGGGTTTCTCTTCCATCCACTTCCTCAACATTGCACTTTATAACACGGACAAAATTTTCTGATCTCGTAAAACTTTTGAGATGAAGCATCAAGTGTGAAGGCTGGCTTGAGCCTGCTTTTGCCAACTCCACTGCCATCAGCTCTTCCCATGGCACATCCCACATGATCTTGCAAGGCTTCTTATCCATCTTGTCTGGAGCCAAACACTAGACAGAAGCAGAAAATAAATCTTAAGCAGATAATGAACTCCTCAGCAATTTAAAGATACAACGAGCATAGCACCATAACTAACCTGCAGCAACATAACTCGTTTGTTGGTAACTAAAACAATCCGCTTGTAAGGCACCACAAAATGTTCTTCGTAATAATCAGACCAAGCAAATTTTGAGGGTTCCTTAAATATTTCAGTGCATCCAAAATGGCGACTTGCTTCAGCAAGGTAAAGTATCATCTGTAGAAAAATAGCGAAAGTTATACATTGTGGTGTACTTTATATTGTGCTGAGAAGGAAAACATTCTTTTCCTCCCTCTCCATTATAAACAAGATTTTAAAATTAAAATAGACCCTACTCCTACTCTTTCCTGATTACTCGAGTAAAACAAGGATTGTGGATACATAAAATTGAACTCACAGCTAGCGTCATTATTTATGGATACTAATGGCCCTTATAAAGGGCATTTAAGCATTTATCTCAAAACAATATTTATACTGGCATATAGCACTGGAGAAGCAGACATAATGTGAAGAACAGTGAACACATGGAAAATTAGTT
This sequence comes from Geranium brycei, assembly GCA_036897365.1. Classification (NCBI taxonomy): domain Eukaryota; kingdom Viridiplantae; phylum Streptophyta; class Magnoliopsida; order Geraniales; family Geraniaceae; genus Geranium; species Geranium brycei. The sequence continues at coordinate 4,672 of JAYMTP010000130.1, forward strand.
AGGAAATGCACCTGCCCAACAGCCTCTTTCTCACAATACTCCCGAAGTATACCATCAACTCGTATTGCACGTGGGTTTCTGATTCTCTGTGAAGTGGTTTTGTTATTGAAAATGTCTAAGCATTTGGAACAACTCGCACCAATTCCATCCACAGTCAGTGAAACAAAATCTAATGCGCCGCTCACTGGCTGTGCGACAAATCCTATAACAGCACGTCCAATCCCTTGAGCAAATCCAAAGAGACCATTCTGTCTAGCACTGTCCACAGGTTTTGTCACTACTCCTGATACCCCGAAAGCAAAACCTTGGGCAAGGGCTTCTGTTCCTTGAACTAGCCCATCACCCACCCCCGTGATTTTCCTTGACCATACCTGTTCCCATGTTAGAATATTTGGATTTAATGCATATTAAATTACCATAGTGGTCTAGTAAAACAATCTTGCCTGCTTTGAACGAAGTTGCAGAAACTGTCCATCAGTTGAAATCTCAGCAATGCCTTTACTAAGAGAAGCCAGTGTTGAACTTGCCATGCCAAGCACGTCCACAGAAAATATCAAATGCAGAGGATTATGAATCAAATCTCTCCAAATACGGTTTCCGATAGCAGGAACAATTGAGCTTTTGCGCATAAATCTATCCCGGTGCATTACTCTCCTCAGATGTACCTGAAATTGTAAACTCAGGCTAATTAGTTGAACTGTGCCTCATTGCCAACCGACTGCATCTGAATTAGTCTTACATTTGATGACATAACACTTAATATGTTGGCATTCTTATTTCATGAACAAATCTGTCATCAAAATTAAAGCTACACATCATTTTCAAATTTTGAATAGATAGCACTTCACAAATACACAATGATATGTGCAAAATATGCACATAAAATTTGCACTATTTTAATGAGCAAGAAAATACGTAAGGCATCATCAATTTGTTATGTAAGGTTAACCTTATGAGAACATACCAAAAGCAACCAATTCAATTTAACAAAGACGGAGATTAGTAGCAAGGGATTCATGTAATAAGCACGACGGCATACTAATCCCATTACTGTGAATATTGCCTATAAATAGTGTTTGAACATTAACTAGGTTAATAGGCTACTCATTCCTGAGAACTTTTCTAGATGCATCAGAATCTGCAATGGGTTCCCAATCGTTAAATTGAGCTTCTTTCTCATTGCTTTGTACACACAGATACACATATATGGACAACTCTCCCCTCAATAATGAGGAAAGAACCATAATTGACCCCGATTGATTCTACACATTAATCTTGTAGTTACTCATTTACATCAGCATTCATTACAAACATTTTGAAGCACCAAGAGTTAGATCCAAAAGATAGTTGATTCTATTATTTCATGTGTACAACTGAGATGTTTAAGTAGTACTCAAATTTCTGAACGAGAAAATAATTATTGCTTTGTGTCAATCAAGGTAAATTAGGGTTCGTATTATGTTAGGCCCATTAGGGCTAGTATTATGTAAGGCCCATTAGGGTTTAGGTTTGGGTATTAGGGTTTCCTATTAGTATTATGTTTCCTAGTTTGGTTTATATTCCTATTGTTCCCTATATAAAAGAACCTCCTCTATGTAATTCACAAGTAGGCAAATTGAGAAGAAAGTTGAAAGCAAATACAATATCGTTTCATAAAGATTGACACTTTGATAGAGCTACAATCCGCTTCCAACAAAGTTATAATCATCAAGTTTTCAGTTTTACAAACATGAAAATCTTAATCCAAACATCATGTTCCCACTCCAATTTTCATCCTCAAGCGAAATAATTCCAGTTCAAAGGCTACATCATTGGGTTAACAAAAAGAAGGGATAAGAGCAAGGAGCCAGGAGCCAGGAGGAGTGCCAAACAAATCCCATGGCGTACATATTGCACACTGTTATGAAAGACTAGCCTAATAAGTGGTCTACGATGTATATCAACACTCCTTAACACCACAAGTATCTAATGCCGGACCAAGGATCACAATGTATACTCCTAACGATCTCCCTCTCTGCATTTAGTCTATCATAATATCATGGTTCCAGGTGTTCCTGATCTAGTACACTAGAATATAGATTATCCAACATGCTTGCAACAAGAGTCCACAAACCCACTCTAAGAGCACTTCTTGGGAAAAGCTAGGTCCAACTTCTGTCCTGCAATACTAAATTCCTCATTCCATCTTATTCCTAACACAATCACTTCATAATCTTTGTCTTCACACATTTAAGTGCACTTGTTTTCTTCATGATAGAAGTTTCATCAGTTGTCTGTCAAATTTGTTAATGCATCTTTATCGGATACTCCCGACACCAAAAAGAAAATACACTAAAAACACAACTTACAAAATTCCGAAGTTCTATCATTAACTGTACATGTAAGAGAACTTATAAATGCAAGTCACTTATGAGGTGTCCAAGAACGCGTGTCCATGCATTGGAGCCACTCATGCTCGAAGGAATAGAAGTAGCATACACTAAACAGAGAATGCTAAGGCATGCTGCATTTATTGTAAGCCACAATTTATCTTAAGGCTATAAAAACCCAAACTTCTCATTACACGAGACGAACTTCATTTGAAACAACTTTCACTTATATTTTAAAATGGCAGATAAAAAGAACTGTCCTTGAATCAAAACAACTATGCAAAATAAGAATAAATAAAGAAACCAAGATAAGCATTTAGATTTGACCTGAATTTTAAATGCATTTCCCACAGCTGACAATACGGGGCTCCATACACCTAAAACCCCATGGGGTCTTTGACTTGGTGCTGTCTCCATGGCTACCTTTAATCTTACTTCTGAAACATCAATTAGGCTGAAAAAAGGGAAATGATTACACTTCACTACATACATGAGATTCTTGTAGCATGCATTTAAATATGATTGTGCAGATTGCAGTCTGCATACTATTTAACAGAAAGCCAAGCTGTAAGAAAACAATGCTGGAGAGAAAAATGAAACTAAACTATCTTTGAACGGAAAATGTTATTTAGTTTTACTCTCCAACATGCAAGTGTATATATTTCTCTTGGCCTGAGTGCTCAAGAATTACGGGGCATCATTATGCATTTTAAGACGAAACTTATGAGCAATATCTTACTCAACACGTATCTCTGGATCAACTTGTGTGGTACTAGAACTTTGAGGTACACGATCTAGCTGAAGATTATTGTAAAATTCCACAAAAGCCCATATAATTGGTTCATGAATGTTAATCCTCCAACACCTGTCAGTTACCTGTCGTTTCAACATAGTTTAAATAAGACAATAGATTTAATAGTTTATATATATATATATACACACACACATATATATAAAGTACATTTTTTAAGTATTCCTTAACTTACCCGGATATAAACATATGGGTAAATCTGGACACCATCAGCATTCTCATTGGACATTGTAATAGTCATCTTAAACACTGGATGATGTATATCAGATGCCTGCTCAGGTGCTAAAAGAACAGGCATCAAAGTTAGAGGGAGCTGGTTGTCAAATTGCAAATATCCCAGTATCAGCTTGAACCTGGAATAAGGGGAAACACATATTTATCTTTATCTATTTAAAGCATCTTACTCCAATAAAACAAAAATCAAACATCATATGTCATTTGTCATAGAGTTCCTATTTCAATGTACACAGATTACCAGAACTTTGAAAAAGTTCCTATTTCAAAGTACATTGATTACCAGAACTTGAAAACAGTTCCCTCCACATGCAGCTGTGTACTATCAAATTCCCAATCATTATGATAGGTCCAATGTGTGGTCTTTTGATAGAGAGTTACTCTTGGTACTTTAGTATTCAAGTACTCATCAATATCATTTTATATTTCCACAATAAGAAATATGCAATTATATTCAATAGTGGCACTCCCAAAAAACTTCCTTTGACTTCTTCTCCTAACCGGAATGGGTCTGTCATTGGCAATCGAGAATTATACAAAGACAACAAGCTTGAAGCACTATGTTTGATCCCGCTTCAAGCATCTTAAGCCTGGGCAGAAGAACAGGGTGGACCATCATTTTTGGTGCTACTATTCTTGTGATTATGCAACTGGTATTGTCCAATCTACTTTACATCGGCCAACTCCAATCTGCAATTCTCCTCTTTCACTTCATTACACTTTTATCCCCATCCTAATCTCCGGATGTGTTCAGATCTGACCAATTCTTTTGGGAACTCATTATATCTATAAGAGTAATGGAAAATCGAACGAGGAGAATCATATCAAACAACTTGAAAGCATATAGGAATGTCAAACCCTAAAGTGTTTAGGGTTCCCTAATCTTGTATTTTCCTTTTTTAGTTTCCTATTTCTGTAAATAGGCCCCTTTCCTATTTCAGGTTTAAAGTTGAGCGAAACACTGCATAATATAAACATTGATGTTCAATTACAACTTTCCTTTAAAGTAACATGTAAACAAACTTAACCATATAGCTGACTGATTGAAATTTGCACAGTATGTTTTGCAAAAGCTGAATTGGATGCATAGCACAAAGTACAATATATACAACACTAAACAGTGCTTATAAACATAGGTAGGAGGCTTCACGGATACCCAAATAATAGAGCATAAGTACGTCATACCTGCTTGTTGTCCCTCCATCATACCCAGTTGAATATGATATGAAGACATGCTCCAAATATATGTAAGAGACCTCCTTTGGTCTATGGTCTACAACAGAAACCCCAATAACTCCCATTTCAATTATAAGCTCCATAGGAGTGGCATTCTTCTGAATCTCTTTTGGCATGCAGGTATTTCCCCAATTTCCATATGGTGAAATTAAGGAACTCTCTTCGTTAGAATTCGAATCTGATGTTTTGTGATCCTGGAACCTAGCGACCTTAATATCCCCCATTTGAACACAATGGAACTGGAGACCTAGTTCCACATTCTCTGCAGAACATAATCCAGTATTTTCCAAATCAAGTTTCCAATCTCCACAGCTATTTTCACCTTCAATCTTAGCATCAATGAACTTTTGGCCATATGGATCTTCCCAACAAAAATTTGTCGTTGAAAGCGGTTGTAATTGGATCCGAGTATCTTCACTAAATCCAAACTGGCGAATGCTGATTGTCTTGCCTATTGTTCTGTTCTCAATCCTGCTTAAAAAGAAGTTTGACGAGATAGTGAAATTAATAATAAATGCTGGTTATGTATTACACTAATCTATGCTATGAACATACATAAGTATTCACATAATTTGTATGTAGACATTTATATTTGAAGGAATTACCTAACGGGGCCACTGAAATTTCCACTCCGAAATACCACTATAAAACGCGATCCTTCTTCATAGCCCCGTATCTCCATCCTCAAAAATGTCCGATTATTATCATGTGTCCTCAACACCAGAGACATAGTGTCCTCTTTCAAAATTTGAATAGGAAATGACCATTTGGTGCGTTCCAAACGGACCTGTAAATGTACATAATGATGATTAAAAATATGATTTCATGGATGATGGGAAAGAGGCTGCCTAAAAATCAAATTCAACAGTTCCTATTTTTCAGGTTGTAAAAGTTAATACGTTATTGATGATTCAGTTGTCTATTTCATACAATGAGTTTTACATAGGGACTAGGGAGTAGTCCTACATTAAAGGGAAACAAATGAGTAATAGGAAACTATCAGGATAAAGAAATAAACTGAACAAGTGAAATAAACTAAGAATAGGAAACCTCTAAAAAGAAAAATCTTCTAATATAGGTTTACATACAACATAAAACAAAATCAACATTCCAAAATCACTTGACATGGCAAGGGTGAGGGAAAAACTATGTGCAACCAACTACACTAACCTGGAGCTTATTGGTTTCACCCATATCACGAGATACAAAGGAAACTCTTGCATCAGATGGATGAAGAACCTTTTGTTCATCTTCACTACTGAACATAATATATATGTCTTCGCCAGCTCTATTTGTAAATGTCATGAATGGTCGGACAGAAATCACCTACAAATTGGATAATTTATTGATAAACGTAGCACTATAAGATACATTTGTCCATAAAATAAATTATGGTGTAGGAAGTTCTCAAATTTGGAACTACCTTAGTAGGAACAGACTGATATGGGCATGGTTTAGAGGAAATGTAAAGACGCATGCAATTTCCATTGCAATCATTAGCAAAGAGATCCAATGACCCATCCTACAAAACAAAAAATTCTTTAACAAGATGCGTTTCTTGGAAACTATACAAGTGAATTGAATGAAAGCTCCATGTTCAATAAATAAGGACACCTACCATGTCACCAAGGGGTGACAGATCTTTAACAGGTCCAAACCTCTCTGCGCCAGATTGAGAGATGGACACTGAAAGACCAAGCAAATTAAAGTTGAAAGCTGAAGCAATTGTATGACCATCATATATCTCCTCTTCAGATATTTCCTCAATAATTTCTGCAATATTCTTTTTTGATTGAAATAAAAGAGCAATTGTCCGACTGTGTTTCTTCTCTGACATATCCAGAAACCTAAATGCAAGCGGGGGACACCTGGAGACTGCAAACCAATAAGGGGCATAAACTCTAATGGTTTTTGCCAACAGTGGTTGCTCTGTCTCATAATTTTGTTCAATAATGATTTGAACAACCCTGCATGTATAATAAATATTTTAGCATACAAGCATCAGATCGGACAATAAGAGATAGAAGATAACTTAGTTCTGCCACAAACCTTTTAGAAACTGAACTTTTCAAGCTGATTGTTTTAGAAGGCACTCCTCGTGGATCAGATATAAGAATAGCTTCCTATTAAAAAGGCAAAAACATATTAAAAAAATAAAACATAATAAGGAGAAAATGCATGACAAATATATCATTCCAAGAAAGGAAATATTTTGCAGTATTGGCTGTAATAGCTTAACCATCTTACATGTACTGGCTCCCATCCTTTTTGTGGAAGAAGTGATAAGAACAGAGAACTTCTTATGTTTGCGTTGTGAATTTTCGTACTTTTTCCAGGGAAGAATATTCCTCTAGAGCAATCAACAAAATGACCACTTGCTTGCTTCTCAAGCACAGCATATTCAGCTGCAAGGGGAAGAAGGTTAGAAATTGACATTGGTGGTTTCACCACCAGACTCCAATCATGGATAGGATCAGAATGAATGTCTTTCGCAATTTCTGTTGCTTGTATGCTCACACAAAACCACAGTTTCCGCGAACGATCTGAAGAACTCCCAATAATCTCAGTGCAGCACAATAACTCTTCAGACTCTTTGAGGCTCGATACAAGTATCTCAGAAAACACTTTTTGCTTAGAAGAATCATCTGGTTGATTGGGCTTACCCACTACAGAACTCCAAGTATATTCTTTGAAATCATTAGATCTGGAAGGTCTCAATTTGAAAGCATACTGGCCAGATTGAGCAAAGCATGATAAAGGAAGGGGCAGGGTCTCTCCAGGATTTAGTTGTCCCACACAAATGTCTGGATTAACATCACCTGAAATACGTTTCCTATTTCTGATCCATCTTCTTTGCCTTGCACAGTTTACTAACTTCGAAGGACTCCTTGACTCTGGCCATTTAAGACTTTCAAGGTCAGGAGCATAAACCCAACAATCAGCATCCTTAATATCTCCCTTGTCCAAATTCCAATCACCAATCCATTCCCAGCCAGATGGTAACTCAACCTGCATATTCATATGCAATGAGAAGTAATACCCATTCAATAAGGGTGCATTTATATTTTTAGTATACAGATTCATAAGAAGTTAGTAATATAATTTTTTATTACTTAATACAAATCACAAGTAATATATTTGGATTGCAAAAGTGAATTTGGAATTATTGGCACGAATAGTTATGTTTCTTGAGCTGTCATTTTGATAATTTTAGCTTATTATTAAAATTATTCTAACTCAATCATAAGTGAAGGGTCAAGATGTATAATGAGTGACTGGCTCCACAAGTCAGAATGGATCGAGACAGGTGCTTACACGTATATCGAGGATAACATATGAGTTAAGTACCTATAGAATTATAAAAACGGACGACATAAGCTCCATAATCAAAAAGTCAGCCTTGACAATTGGATTTGTCGCACCCCTTTATATATTCTTTCGTGTAGGGCTATTTTGGTTTTAATAATTTTTCCCTTACTGTGGATTTTAGCTGTTACATGAAACCAACTAGAATTACTTTCCAAATCTGAGTTCAAAGAGAGCTTATATCACTAATTTGGTGAATAGAAGTTTATTTTTCTTTCCAAATCTAAAGGGATAATCATAACATAAATTTAAGCCACTTCAAAATTTTAGCTCAAGAGGTACATATTTTAAAATACGGGTGCAATAGGGGGCAAAAAAGTTAGCATGGTCCACAGCTAAAACCATTAAAACACTGAAACTACCAAACCTCAACTATAATATGGAAAATAGTTTCCATATTCTGAATATAAATTATTTTGGCGACTTAAAAGTTTGATGATGAAATTGAAGAAAGCAACATTGTATAAATTGCCATAGGTACCCCAATCAAACTTGTTTGGATTAATTACTCACCTGATGACAAGCTTCTTCTTGTGTGATATCTTGATCAGGTTGGACCAAGCAGCCAATCCAGCCAATTGTTGGATCATACTTTTCAGTTTCAAAGAATTCGTCTGTTTCAACTCTGCTACCATCAATTTGCACACTGTCATTATTACATGCATCATTTAGTAGACTCGTGTTTGTACTGGAAGCTGTGGTAGTGAGACACACATCAAGCACAAGTTCTGTATTGTTGCACACTGAAGCCAAGGACCTAATGTTCACATATCTATTCCCATCCTTCACACTTACTTCACTAGCAACAACATCATTACCTAACCGCCAACAAGCAGCAGGTGCAGCATAGTTTAACCTGACAGTTGTCCAAGGACCTTCTCTGCTAGGGCTGATCTGAATAAACCCCGATTGTTTCCCACCAAGGGGTTTATGACTGTTTTCAACCTCAGGTTCTGGTGATAATACTACAGCACATCTCATCCTGCCATGAGAATTCTTAAAGGTATCCCCTTGAACTATGTTCTGCAGTGAACATATAAACGAATTTGATTTCCCGAGAATGTTTTCACATATCCCTCAGTATATTTCTACAATGACAAGACATGCATTGAAATGAAAGAAAGTGAGAGGTCATATTTACCGTATATTCATCAGAGGATAAGTCAATCCAGACTAATTGCCTTACAAAATCTTCTGGGTATAAACTATCTTGCATGTCTCCTGTCATTTGCTTTAGAGGAGCAGAAAAAAATCCAACAGAGACACCTTGGAATAAACAATAGTCATAATTTAGCCACCTCATGACTCAGGTTATCTTTTTTAGGATTTTAAGGGATGATAAATGAATTAGTATACATATAAAGGGATATTTCGTATTTCAAAGAGTTATGCTTCTTATGTAGCAAAAACTCTTCTTACTTGACTTTGACTGAAACCTGTACGCCAAAAATAAGACTAGTATCTCTTTCTTATTTTGCACACAAAACGAACAATGTTGACTTTAAATTACTGGAATGGTGCCCAAGAACCGACAAATCAGAACAAGTTAACCCCAACATTTTATTCATACACAGTTAACATATACCCAACTAGTAAGCAAAGACATTAAAATCAAACAAGCCACTTTCCAAACAAAGTTGGCATCAACTATGTAGAAATTTAAAACTGGACAGCATATAGCAGGTCGGTCTCCAAAACAAGGTCAACCTTATCAGTTGGGTGTAAAACATGTCTTTATATGTGCCGTTTTTATTCAATGTGAAACTTTATACTTCAATCTCCCTTGTGTGTAGAACTAGACTTATGCACGTGTGCCAAGCACTAAACTCATTTACACATGGACCCTGCAAGTCAATTACATATATCGTGTCGAACTCCAAAATTAAAAGGGTAAACCTTATTAGTTTTGTGGGACTCTTGCATGCAATTGTAACTCTTTTTTATTATTATTCGATGTGAGACTTACATGAATCCTCTAGCAAGAAAACTCATGAGGACCATGACCCTTTTTTTACTCTGGGATTCACGTTGATGGATTTTGACAACAGTGACAGTCAACCTACGACAACCCTCCACCTCTGGGCTTGGGAGCGGCTCTAGCACCGGTGGAATTAGGAAGAGGGACACTAATTCCTATTCTATTGTAATTGAAGTAACATATTGTGAGACACTTTAGTCTTTGTGTTTTTATAAACAAGCACTTAATAAAGTTAGAAACTATATTCCATATATATATATATATATATAACTAAAACATTCATGAAATAAATTTGAATGGTACCTCTTCCTATGTCAGTCACCATTAATTCCATAATGTAGCTATCCTGCAATATTTTGAAACAAGAACATGAGAACCCAGCAAGTGAAAAAAGCACCACAAAGCATATGCAAAACGGTATTTGTAGATTGTGGTGAGCTGAACTGCATAATGAGGTACATCAAATATGCAACTATGATCCGCTATACAGATTAATTAATGCTAAAAAATATCTTCAAAATAATATGCCATCGAAAGACTTGATGGCTTTATCAACACCCTTCAAGTTGAAATGAACGAATCCAAAAAGATGGTAAAGAGTTACCTACACTTGCTAAAGGTGTTTTACAATCAACCCTTTAGGTTTTGAAGAGGCGGTTTGAAGACGAAGATGGTAGAGTTGGGTGGCAAGGATTATTTGAGATGTTTAGAAGTGGAAATGGAAAGAGGGTGTAAAGAGGAGGGGTTGAGGGGAGAAGGGTCGGAAGACTTTTCTTAAGAGGAACTCATTTTACATTGTTGTACTTTTCATTGAGTGCGAACCAATGAAAACAACAATATCACATAATAAAACACGTGATTTTCCTATGTGATGTTGTACTTTTCACTGTTCGTAATTTGCACAATAAGGAGTGGGTTGTACCTTCTTGGTCCATATTTGGCTGCCCTGCAAGTTGGTATCTTACAAATATAGAGCACGGGCTACTGAAGTGGAAACAATAGAAAATGGAACACATTCTAGGGGGGATGAATTTCAAACCTATTATAAGGTACCACAACAGATATTGACTACTGAGGTAGGTGGTCGGTCATACATTAAAATAATAAGAAATTTTTTAATATGAAGATATGAACTAATGTTAGAAGTATATGTATAATTAATGCTGAAGTACAAAGTATCAGATCAAATAGAATAGAATAAGGAACTACAAATAAACAAAAGAGTCACAACCAACTAACAAGGTTGACCTTTTAATCAGTTGTGACTCCAGACCTGATACATGTAACCAGGTTATGAAGTTCTACAACTCATCTAAAGTTCTGGAAAATAATCAAGTGAGTAGATGTAAGCAGAACTTTCTCACGTACCACAGAATCAACTTTAAAGAAAAATATTTCATTCCACTTAACCAACTCCAGCTCAGATGATATGGAATGATCAGACATTCTTCCGCATGTGCGTGCACTCTGTTGATAAGTCTGTGGTTCACTGGGAAGACTCTGTTCTGGAATCAAACGGATTGCCACAGAATATTGATGAGAAGTGAAGCCTTCAACTTTCGGAAACTGCATTGCAAGTGTATACATGCATGTCAAATAAACTAAACAAAAGATACAAGTGCACATACCAGATTTAATCATCTGCAGGGCTCAGTAAATCATGCAATTTTTTTGTTATCAGCCGAAGAGCTTTAACAAAGAAAGGAGGGGCCATTTCCCAAGAAGGAAAAGGAATAGTCGAACAGAAAAAAGAAGAAGAGAAAAGACAACAGACATCCCCAACTCAAGCCAAATCTGGAACAATCCCAAAACAGAAAGAACGAGAATAGGATTAAGATTTCATGCTACGAGGAGGGCAGTAGAGGTAAGCTGCTCATGATTATCCAGAATGAATAAGGAAAATCATGCAATTACTGCTACAAGTAACATGAATGAATTAGCCTATTTGTTGAGTGTCCAATAGAAAGCTTTAAAAATGAAACATAAGCACAAAAAATAGAATAAATGCTCTTTAAAAATCGTTATTTCTATAACTTAAACTAACTGAAGTCTTTTCAATTGAAAGGTGCGTTGGAGAAGCTGACTTAGATGAAACAACCAAAAATTGAATGCTGGTGCTTTCATGCCCTATAAGAAGGCTTTTAATGCACATGTAAACCTATTAAACTCAATACACAAGATGTAAGGGGTAAGGAATACAAAATCTTATATTTCTAAATATTTGGAAGTTTGATAGAATACAAAAGAAATTTTTTCATCTAAACCTTTAATAAAAATTGTTTCTTCCTTAAAAGTGGTTCTTCTGAGCAATCTTGAAATGAAGGATATGCCTATTAGCTCAATTTCCTCCAAGAAATTGAGTATGTGTATGCTCAATTTCCTCCAAGAAATTGAGTATGTGTATACTCAATTTCCTCCCTAGACTTTTGATTTATTTTTTCCACTATGTATTTCATCTTCTTTGTACTTTTTCTTGAGTTTCATTTTCCCATCTTGGGAATTGACTCTCTCTTCTTTAATTTAATTGTTATATTGCTCACAAAAAAACATTTGTGTCACAAATGTAATGCAGTGTCTGTTTGTGCGGAGAATAAAATAATTCCTGAAAGAAATAGTGTTCAAGTGTCCCACATTAGGAGAATGTGGGTTTGGTGACCAACTGATTTACTAATTGGTCCTTCCACCTATTTTGGGTTCAATTGGGTCTTAGCGAGTTTGGTATTGGGCCTACGACCCTTTGTATTTCCTCCTGTTCATATATTATTTGTCCACGTGTGTTGTCGAAATGTCAGGTTTGATCGGAGCTTGTTATGTGACCAGATAACAATCTGGACATTAATAAATCAATTTAAACTTTTCCTTAGTCACTTTAACCACAATATCATCACCACACAAGGTGCTGCGGAGTAGGAAGGACTGACCAGAAAAACATAAAACCAAGTCACCATCACATGAAGGACAAAGTTCACCTGTGCCTCCGCTATGATGATTGTCACCATTCTTCTAATTTTCCTGCAATTTTTTCCTTCCAAGTGAGAATCCAACATATTTTTTGAGACTGGAACCTTTATAAGCTTCATATCTCCAGATGGCATCCTAATAATATTTGAGAGCCCCTTGATTTCAGTAGCCCGAAAAAATATGTCCTGGCCAAGATTGTTTTGTGGGATAATGAAATAATGTTTCTTGTGATGGACTACAGACGTTTTACCATAGGTCGGACCAGACACTTCCTGTTTCATTTGAAGCCAAAGATAGAAAATTATTAGCATATAACACTTATAAACTAAATCAAAATTTGAAATACAAATGAAAGGACAGTAGAAATATATTCACTTTATTCTTATAATTGTCATGGGCATGACTGAGATTGCTCCAGCTTGCATAAGCTTGAATAATCATATTAGCATTAGACACAGAAACATTTACGTTCAGATCCCTCGTGGAGATCAGACGTAACTGAGATGCTGTGCCAGGAGCATTGAGATCATACTGGTACCTGCAAATGAGATACATTAGGGAGTGACTATTCAAAAATCAACACAGAAGATGGTAAACAGAAAGAGGAGGGAAAGATGACAAGAATGCAAAACTCTGGCGTGGGGTAGAGGTCCGGAGATATTACAGGAAATTGATATTACTCCGATAGTCCAGCAACATTCCTACATCAGCTATAATTCTTGCCTTTTCTTCTTCTTTGGATACTGGGGTGGCTCCCTTGTGTGTTCTGGGTAGTTTTTATGATTTTTATTTCTTTCTTTCTAGCTTGTTCTAGTTTTTTTTTTATCAGAAATTAAGCTTTTATAAATAGCTTGTTCTAGTTAGTTAGTACTTTTCATCTTTACTTTCTAGTGCAATAAAATCCCGCAGCTTATAAAAAAATGATATTACTCTGAAATACATGACAATGAATAGAATGTAGCATAACAACAATGCATCTGATGATATATGTATGAATGACTCTCAAGATAATATCTCTAATGAACGAAAAAATGTCCCTTTGCTCAGCTATCTTGCAAAGGGAGAACTGTAATAGAAAGTATGTGATCTTTTCTCAAGAGCAGGAAGGTCTATCTATAGAAGGTATGAATGTGCCATAACTAGTAGTATAGGTTGGACGTATATCGGATCTTCAAGCTCGGTACTCAGTCTACGGGGGTAGCCGGGTCGATAATTAGGTTAATTTTGTTCTTTTTTAGATTTATCAGGTTAATTTTACTTTCTTACCAACATGAAAAAGCCCAATAACAATGTTTTAAGAAATCCAAATATACAATTTTCATAAAAAAAACCAATATATTTTAAATTTTTAAATTTTAGCCTACAATCTGATTCTTAAGCCTCAACCGCTTTGATACCTAAGGAGCGAGGTGTAAGACCTTGACAGAGCCGAGGCATTAGCCTCGGTACACAGAGAGATGCGTAAACTCAGAGGCTGTTATCGACCACCTCTCCTCAAGGCACATGCCTCAATAGCCTTTTAAAACCGTATCAAATATTAGAGAATTTTATTCGTGGTAAAACATAATACCTCAACGATGCGTCTACTGGCTCAACTAGAGGCTCCCAAGATTCATACTTGTCATTATATGATCTGGCAGCCAGAGAGAAGCTGATTGTGGAATTCAAGTAGTCAGTTCTTCCATGTAAAATGAACCCAACCCCACTGAGAGATATATTAAACAATGGAACCATCTGTAATATTGGAAGAAACAAAATAAACAACAGCAATCAGTTGCTACAAGTACAAACTTTGACTTGTGAGCCATAAAATACATAAAGCTTCTCAATATATGAAATTGTATCTCCGACTAGGGATTTAATTAAAACATCATTAGTGGTAAGCTCCGCATTACATGCTTCGTGGAGCATGAGCAGTTTGTCTCCATAATACAACAAAAGAACTTGATAAGTATTCCAATAAAAGGACGTGAACAACTTTTTCATCTGCTACTTGATAAAAATTGGCATATTTGTACCTTCCATTCATTAATACTTTTAATGATTCATTATCAAATGCAATCTATGAAATATTCCAAACATGAAATTCATCCAATATGCATAGTAAGTGTGTGAATGTGCATATTACATACAATATCCATGTAGACTAAGGGCAGTTTTAGCAATTAGAATGGAACTATGTAAGAAAATGGACATGTTTTAGCTACCTTTATAACCATGGCATGCAAAACTCATGATATTATATCTCTCTTGTTCGAACCAACATACCTAACGTATTGACTCCATGCAATTACATTTCCATAATGATGGAAGTCAGTAGATTTGATTTCAAGGGAAGCTATAGATACTTGTACAAGATAGCTTACCAAACCACCATAGTCGTCAAAAAGCGCTACAGAGAAAGTTCTTATTTGTGCATCAATGACAGTACCATCAGAACAAATTGGTACATCTGGATCTACCAGCCTCAGAGCAAACCTTCGTGGAGGCTTTTTGAAACCACTACGAACAACGAAGGTGCCCAACCCATTACCAACCATCCATATGCTAAATGGTTCAGTTCTGATCTTGGCATCAGAAGTATCCCATACGCTTTCCTCCAAAAATTGGTCCCCAGATACCATATCACTGCGCATGCATCTTAATGCGCTGAAATCAGATTGCTTTGGTTTTCCCTTGCTAGCAACACAACCTAGGGATACAAAACCAGGTGGAGCCTGAGGCATCCAAAATGAAATAGTTTCCATGCCCCTCTGTTTCTTGATCTGTCCAACAAGTTGGAAATCCAGAGGGATTCTAAGTAGTTCTTCCTCTCCAGAATCATGAAGAACTATGCAGGTATTAGGAGGCTCATACCTAGCACCCAGAAACATAAAATGTCAAGTTTGAATTAATTAAAAGTTTAAAACATGAATAGGTATTAATAAAGAAATTACTGGTATTGCATACCCTGCCATGACAATATCACCAAAATACACCATCCCTTGAGGAACCACAGGACGCCATATGGATAATTTCTTCCTTGAGCTTGAACTCTGATTCCACCACACCAACTGAAAACTAGCAACAGCTTCAAAACATCTACCAGAATTAACAGCTGTAGATCTTTCTGATTCAAATGTATGAACATGACCCTGAGAAGAAACTTGAGCATCTGAACCCTTTAGTTCTGTCTTAGAGGCTTCAGGAAACTGAAATAATATATGACGCAAGTCATATGCTTTGCTCGTTAAGCTGAGAGAAGAAGGATCTGCTGGCAGAAAAGTGCCAACGGAATTATCCACACGCCAGAATGCCAAATTTGACATGTCTCTGCAATTTGAACATTAATGTTGGCATAAGTGGTTACTTGATCAGTAACATTTCACAAGAAACTAGAAATTAGCAGTCGGAGAATGAGGAGTTGCGGGTGCAGCATCCAACATTTCATAGATTGATGTCTAACTATTACATTATCCAAAATGCACTCTACATGACATAACAAGATGTTTTAGTGTTGGTAAATTCCCTATATAGAAAGGGAACATTCATTTTACTCAAGCATTGCACAATATATGATTGAATATAATCTCCTCTTCCATTTTAACACTGCTAACCTAGTACACTCCTGGTCAACTCATCTAACAAGAATGCATATCCACACATGTTAAAATAACTCATAATAGTATAAGGAACATCCCACATACGCATTCATTGAGCTGATGGTAATACAGTCCCTAAGGGAACAAGGAGATACTAAAGAGGCCAATATGCAATAGGCAGCTGAAAGTGGTGGTTGTGTTAGTCCTTGTGATACCACACATCCAAGAGCAACATAACCTTTAGGTGCTTCAGGCAACCAAATAGAACACTGGCTATCTCTATCACTAACAATTTCATGTGCTCGTGAGTCAGGAAAAATTTCTGAGTCCAAGTACGGCTGGATTAGTTTGAAAGACACTGGTCTTTTCACCCTTGCAAAGTTAGTGTTCACTGCAAGAACTCCATTTGTGGGTGGCTTGTCCCTGTCATGTAAGAGTCACAGTATTAACATTCAATACAACAAATTAAAGAGCATATATCAGGAAAAATATGGTAGGAGTGTTTCTCTCACAATGGAGTCAAATAGTCACCCATAACTGCATAACCAGGAGGTGCACGAGGTCGCCAAAAGGTATATACTTGGTCACTGTATGTATCTGCAAGGAACAAAAGCAAACATGTAAACATTATGTAGCTCTTGACATTTCCACTTTTTTTTTGTTGCAGAATTGCATAAATGTACCAAATGCATATTTTCATACTTCTAATAATGCCAACTTTGTCAAACTGAGAGCAGACAACTGTCGTTTTCTTAGAGGCCATTCTCATGAATGCCAGAATGTCATCTTCTACAGCTAAAAACAGTCGCAAGATGCTGAATGAAAAATTCATGAATATATCTGAAACAGATAAATGGATGTTTGTCTTCCCAGAAGCATTAGAATACTTGATCGAGGTGTCAAAAGGCTCTAAGATTGTGATGCCATTGCTCTCCATAGTCAAACCAAGTGCATTAGCACTCATCTCAAATTCACCACCCTTCAGAGTAAGCCTGGGAATAAGCACATAAAATGTCATCTTTGTATTTTTCTTGCATCATTAACACAGAACTTCCATTAATGTAAATGTCAAAAGACAAATAAAAATAAACAATTAAAGCTCAAGGAAACACAGACTTGTAAACAAGACAAAATCCCTTCAATCAAATGTACCAACACAACAACCACAACCAAGCTATTTCCCTCACAATGTTCAGGTGGACTAAATGGTTCCTTTCACAATGCTGCTTGGGCTAGTATAATGAAATCTTTCAGAAGTCAGTATCCCCTTCTCTCTTATTTTATTGTTTTGATGGGCAACAAAAATAATGTCATCAGATAACAGTCGTTTAAGATAAATGATTCCAAAAGCAAAGAACAACCTTGTACATAGTCATCCACTAAAATCTTTGAAAAAACAAGGTAAGCAATCAAGAAATATCATTTGATAGGAATATCCCACATCAGAATTCTGTATACTTGACAACAGCAATGTCATTATCTGTGCATGGAGAAACGTTTCATGCATTTTAACCAAAAAGAAAAGAAATCAATGCTATCTAGAAACTGAATGGAAAGCTTACTAAATCATTAAATTATCATATGTCATATAGAGCAATGAAATAGTTTCCTTTGATAGAAGGCATCCTATTCCAAAAAAATGGATATTTTAAACTAGCATAAATTAAGCAATAAAGTTCAGTGCTCCCTCCATCACCAAGTAAGTTTCTAGTGTCCACTGTAACAACTGATAATGGAGTTATCTAGGGTTGTCAATAATATCCTTCACGTGAGTTTGTTTCAATAGACGCACATGAGGAACGTCAAGCACCAAACTAATCCTTAATATTTGCAAAATTAAAATAAAGATTTCTTCTGGGCCACAGGAAGTACTCCCTAATAATGCCCAGAAATGAAGAAAATGTTGTGATATTGTGTTCAGTTCCTAAATGGGATATTCAGTTTCACCCCATGAAAACCCCAATTAAGGACTTTACCTGCCAAACACGTCCAACTCTGCATGCAAAAGCCTGTTAGAAAGGATAGGTGATTCACTAACGTCTTTTGATGTATTGTAAAAGGTCAGCTCTGGGCCAACAGCCTGCAACACAATATCCCATATCCCATTTAAGAACTAAAGAAAAATACATACGAAAGATTAATGTGAGCACAGTAATTCAGAACATAAGTGTAAAGGAAACTTGATGCTACGGACTGCAGTGATATCCAAACAGTTGACATTTACATGAATTGTAGATAGAGCAGGTGGTGGCCAATATTTCCAACTGTGAAGAAGAGTTTAAAGTGGAACATATAATTGATAATTCAGGTGCTTCTGTTTGGTTTATAGTTTATATATTAATTTAGATATGGAAGTTGGCATTCAAAACTCTGATTGAACTCATTTCTAAAGGCCAACCATCTATACCGATTATCAATACCAATCTCATGTCCTTACCATGCTCAACTGATTATAGAGTTTATTTTCTGAAAAATCACTAGCAGACCATGATTGTATCTGAGGATGTTACCTAGAATTAAATTAAAGAAAAAGAGGAGAAACGAAATGGAGCAGAAGCTTTATGGAAATAAGATTAAACTAAGCAATACATCAACCTGCAATTCGATTATAAACTCTGTGGGTCTATCGACAGCAGTATTTTGAGAAGGAGAATGATTCATAGTTTCTGCCGGTGAGTTCAAGTGAGAATCATCATCATCCTTGAAATAGACCTGATCATCCGTAGAAGCTGAATAGCTACTGTTGGTTCCCAGCAAAATGCAGGAATCCAAATACTGCCCATTCTACACCAATAAATATTCAAGGGAGTTAACCTTCAGCCAAAATATTACACTGAAATAGAATCTACACACTGACAATGAACAAACAAATAAAGTAACGGTAAAAAGATAATACCTTTACAGTAACATTTTTGAATTGCAACCTTTTCCCATTTCCAACAAATATTATTGGTTCTCCACTAGGAGCAGAGAGATTGAATCCTTGCCTATCTTTCAAAAACAACACTCCACCTTTCCCATCATAAACAAAGTGCTCAAATCTTTCATCATCAGCGATTAAAGGTTTTTCAGGAGAGAGGGAAATCTCAGAAGCAGGTGGGTAGTAAGTTGAATGATCTAGAATAATTGCATCAATTATATGCGATGAGGTTTTGTCTTCTTCATTTGAGAGCATATTCCCAACTGACGGCACAAAAAACTCAACAAGAGCCAAAAGAAAATCAAGTGCAACAAGCAACTGTGGTCTTTGGATACAGAGAGATAAAAACGCAGAAAACTGACTGAACTTTGCATCAAGAATCAGCATAGTAGGAAACGACTTTAAATCAGTTTCTTTAATAGCCATTGCATCACTGCTACCCTTATTTTCATCGCCATTCATAGAGCGTAGTGATCCATACCCAATGTTCTCAGGCTTCCCTATTGCAAGCCTAAATTCTTGTTCAGTTCCCTCGCGATCATCAATTACAGAGAATCCTTTAAGTGTCGCTGAAAGATAACCTCCTCCCAAATTGTCAGACTTGTAAAGAAGCCATGCACCACTAGCCTGTAGGACAATGAAAGGTGATCAACTAAGATAATACTAAACATTCTGCCATGACAAAATACATCCTCATTAAACAAATAATATAAATAGATCTTCATACAGGAGTGTCTCATTCAGATCTCATGAATATACTCAGGGGCAAGAAAATTACTATTAAAAATAGAAGTATACAATTACAATTAGATAAAATTTAATATTCTCTAACAGACCGCCCGAGCTTGATTCACTAAATATTCAGTTTGAATACTTTATACTAGATCCTGAGACGAATTTGAGCTCATTTTCGAGTTCGTTTAGTAAACGAGTCGAGTTCAAGTCCATCCATTCAAGATTTGATAGACTTGTGAGTCAACTCATTCATTAATTAATTAATCATATATATTAATTATAACTTTGAACAAATATTTATAATGAAAACTGAACAAACCCAATCGTGTCAAGCTCAATTCAAGGTTGATTACTTTTTCTCTATGCAAACTCAACTTGATTAATTTTTTGAAGCTTAACCATGTAAACTCGTTCAAGCCCAAGCCGAAATAGAGCAAACCAATTATTTTTCTAGTCAAGCCGAGTCTTGACAAAAGGAGCTAAAGTACCTGTATGGTGGCAAGAGATGCATCTCTAGCTATCCCTGTATGCAAGGACAATTCAACTAAATCAATTACAACAGAAACTTTCAGTTCAGTCCAGATTACGGCATCCAGAATTTCAGATTCAACGCCTACTGAATCCTGAGGACTGACAGGCCCTACCACATCAACTGAAGATTTAGTAGTAACATGGTTCAATGGAGGTGCAGTATGAGGAGTCTCTGAAAAGTTGGAAACTGCACATTCAGTAATTATCTGGTACTCCCTGTTGGACAGAACTGCTTTTAATTCTTCTATCTGCAGAAGAAAATTTTCAGTGTCCAAAATGGATGATTATTTGAATGAAAAAATGGAAGTGTCAATTTTCAGGTCACATGATGCCTTCAACTAGAAAAAGAAAAACAATATATTACCTGAATTGCAGCTTCAGTACTTGGAATTTTGTGCAATAAGTCACGGAGTGATCTCCGAACAACAACAGATACTCCCTTCACATCTTGAATTATGCTTTCACCTACTTCTGCTCCATTTCCAACATTCAAATTAATGTCCTGAACCTGAATCAAATAACAAAGACAATTAACAATTAAGTAGTATAGCTTAATACCATATGCTCAAAAAGAGATGTTGGATGACAAATGGCAATATAGCAATGCAAGTCGCAGAAAAAGAGTGTAAAACTTGTGGAAAGTAAAATTTCAAACAGCTATAATCTTGCTTATATATAGAAATGTAAAACTTCTGATGATTTTTATATAACCCGTACTCAATAAAACAAGGCTAAGAATGACCCCTTTTCCTTGTATCTATTACCATAATAAATTCATCATAGCAAAGCCCTTTCTCATACAACACTTACCAGAATTGTTAGTATTTCCATGTGAACGGCATTAATCTCACTTTTACTTCCACAAAACCACTGAAAGGTGTTCTTGACAGTTATATGAACTATGTCAAGCTTCAAATAACTGCCATTACAAAAACTCAAAAGATTAGATTGATATTCTATTTACAAATAAAAATAGAAAATTAAGACCAATTTATGAAAACAAATTACTAACATAGATGGCACCATAAACTTACTCAAGACTGTTTGTACTTCGAGGCATTAGTATTATAGGCTTCCTAAGTGAAAGATCCAACTTTACAGCAGGCGATCCTTCAATTTCATTAGTAGTAAACAGCTTCTCAGAATTTGTCACTGGATCTTTTATCTTGACAACACCCTTTGAATTCTCAGGAACAAGACCCATAAAGTAACTGACAATCTACATGTGAAATTTTGGGGATGAGAAAGCAAAGTAGAAAGACAGAAGCAAAAGCCCAAATAATTTATGTTACCTCCTGAACAAAGCGGTTCAAATATACAACACGAACTTCCGAAAGCTGTCCATAAAGGCTATACTCGTAACCTTTGTAGTCTTCATCATCAGCACTAAATGAAGAAAAAAGCAACTGCATAGCCATGGATGAATGTTAATTCATACAAGAAATAATATCCAAATGAAACACATGCCGCATATCCTACCCTACCATCTAATCTTGTTGAATAAGCATCAAAATCAGCAACTGGGTGTAAAGAAGCTTTTCCATTTCTTTTTACGTCAAATGATCACAGTTATATGCTAAGGAAAATATTTATACCTCTAGCTTACGAAAAAAAACTATTCATCTCCTGACCGTTCCCATATTCCTTTGAATGTCATTTTCTTTTTAATCAAGCAATTATGTTTTAAGTATTTCAGAGACCAAAATTTTGCATTTCCAACCATTAGATATTTGCATTTTCCTTTCAATCAAGCAATTATGTTAACTATTTCAGATACCAAAATTCGCATTTCAACCAATGTTGTAAAAATCCCCGGCTTGTCCAATTAATCCCCCAGTAGTCCCTAGAAGACCCTCTCTGCCCGACTAGTGCCTAGCGTTTTTTTACAACATTGACTTCAACACAATACAAATGGCATCAATGGGCATAACTGTTGAAATTTTCCAAACTTTGAAACAACCTAAAGTGTGAACAAAACAATTGGTTGTGCACTTACAACATAGAAAACAAATAACAGATAGTATAAGTAACCTAACTCTATACCAAGGTGTTATATATTTGTGGCAAGTAAATAAAACTAACATAACAGAACTGAAGAATTAAAGCAACAGTACCTCAACAAAAGAACTGCCCCCAGGATTTCTCATATCACAGATCCAGAAATACAAGTGGCTGCTAGGAAGACTGTCATCACTTATTCTCAGATTCCCAAGTGCTGCCTTAATGCTGAAAGAGGATGGAAACACCTTTAAAAGAGAGGGTACAGAACAACTATCAGTTTTCATTGAAGAAAAGACAAAAGAAACCTCAAATTAGTGAAGGCAACAGGTAAAGCCAAATAAAGACAATAACTGAACCCCACCTTAATGTCTGTAAGTAAATTGTCTTGTGATAGAGTAGCAAGTTTAGTATCATCCTCATTCATCAATAAAATTTGGGCGCGGACCATATTCAGTGTTAAATTGAAAATGATTCTAGACTTCCCCTTTCCTAGAAGACCTTTAACAACAGGCTCCTCATTGGTTGTTAAATGCTGGTGGTCAGCATCTCCAGAGATATCATGTCTTGCGACAGCATGCAAAGAGTCATCACTAAAAGCCTCGCAACTATCATTCTCAATGTTAATAGCGTCCACAAATTCCAAAATGGCAAGAATTGTTGGTCTTCGGCAGAAAAAAGATAATGTTGCTAGGGTCACAGCAATCTGGGACAGAAGTGTATTAACAGAATAAACTTGGCAGAAATTCAAAGGAAAATTTTACGGACCACAGCTACGCACCTGCTTATCAATGTTATTATATTGATGAGAATTCTGATCACAGATAACTATTTGAGCTTTCACAAAGCTATCCAGCGTCTTAGATGGCTCATTGTCTTCTGTCTTATAATGAAGGGAATCTCCAGGGAGCAAATTAGCAATACGATTAAAACTAGGGGTCTTCAGTTCAAGAAAATCAACCAGATCCTCTGGTGCTTCATAAAACTTATCATCTCCTTCAGTTGGAGTAGCCATATCACTGTCCTCAACACTCTGATTCCCAGCATCATAGAAACACAAATCCACATCCGCACTCCCAATGAATGACCTTGCAAGGTAACACGGCTTCGATGCCTTGTGGCAGCAAACCAGGTCTTCGACCTCCAATGATTTCAAAACGGTGCCAATGAACATGTCATTTGCTCTGATTGAAAGCTCAACCTGTTTTGGGAAAAAATAGATCCTTAGGAAGAGAACATAAAAGCACGCACAGGCAAAACATATGACGTAGTATCAAACTCACCTGGCCACCTATTGCTCGAAATTCTATTAAGCTACTCTCTTCAGCTAGGAGCACCTTTGTGAAACTATGTTCATGCTAGATAAAAACAGCATATACGTCAGATTTCTAAGCAGTTTCATAGAAAGGGAACTTGATGGCAAATGATTAGTTTAAGCATACCAGCTTATTATAACTAAAACATATCTTCAATTCATCAAGAGCACCAGTCATGAACACACTCTCCATTCTTGACAGGTCAATAATATCATGGCTTTCATTCAATTCTGTTTCTGAGTCTGATGAAGATTCAGATAGGCCAGTTATAGGAGCAGAGGCCTGCAAAAAAAATATAGATGAGATTTATGCAGAATATGTAAAACCCACGAACGATAATAATGTGCAAGCATTAAGAAAAGAAGAACAATAGACTCTTATAAGTTTGGGTTCAATGTGCAATGGAATGTTAATGACCCTTCCACAGGCTTTAAAATGGCGACGCAGGGGCACCCTTCTTCTTAAACATCAATTTCAGTGTCATATATAAATATGAAAAACTGAAGCATTATAACTTAAATTTCACCCAATATTTAAGAGGTAATATCATGTAACATGAAATGCTATTTGTATAAACATCTACCCTGGTATTGTAGAGAACTCCAACCAATAAAATACTTAAAAGTCTGAGATAACAAACTTAACACTAATTGACGAACTGTTGTTTTCACAATTTCTAGTGTTTTATGAGTAAAAAGAAGGAAAAGTAACTAGAGCAAAATAACCAGCATAAAGCTCTAGCAAAAACTTAAGAAGACATATCGCGTAATGAACAGTGGATATATCCCTTAACTTGGGAAACAATAGAAACCCACACAGATAAATATTTATAGAGCTACACTGAATCAAATAAACCATCTACCGATGCACGATAAATTGCTCCCTGTAACCGCCTCCGCCATGTTTTCTTTGAATCATCAGAATCACATCGTAGAATTATTGCATTCACATCTTCCACAACCTATGTGAACAATATATTGACAATGATGCTGGGGTCAGGAAACCATTTTAGTATAAATGATCAGTTAACTAAATCTGCTAACACGACAAAGATGACTGCCAACCTTGCTATTGGGTCGGGCAGCATCACAAACAGCCAATACGTGTTCCACACCACCAGCAAGATCTGGTGGAACTTGATATATTTGTTTTCCTCGTAAGCTGAAAATCAGGAACAATGAATGAGATGAATGGACAATATTGCTTGGCATATTAAATGGATTATGTGTGGCTGGATAGCAAATAAATGGGAAGTGGCAACAGTAGTTAGAACAGATATGTAATACGTGAAAGATTTTGAGAAACAGAACATTACTGAAGAGAAACTTAAGACTCTTAGATTGACTTAAATTGTATAAGACTGAAAAAAGGAAATTTGATGGTTTCCGTTTTTCAAGGCACTCCATTTCTGGACTCGAGAGAATGCATCGATAGGTTAAAAGCATCTTCCAATAACATACAGGTACATCATTCTAACTTTCTAACCATGCTGCTAGTTTCAGGAGAAAGGTTTAACCACTAGCTAACATAAAAAACTTGGTGATCGATGCTAGAAAGACATATTCGACACTTTTAAGCAAGCACAGAATTCTACAAAATTATGATAAGGGTAACAAAAGTTTTGTGGATACATCAGAAAAGGTTTGGACTTGTCTTTTCCTCCACATGTAGATGAAAGAGCAAAGATCACAAGCTAAACAACTTGTTGTAGACCAATAAGAAACTAAGTAGCAGGAAAAAAAAAACTATTTTCAGACACATCAGCCTCATAAAAGAATTTCTAGGGATATAGAATTGAGTGAGACTATCCTTCGAAATTGTTCAACTTAGAGATACATTTGTTCACTTTCCTAGGTAGCGTAAGCATTTCAATTATAAAGGGCTTATATTGAAAACAGGAAACTGGTGTCCTATTATATGATTTTTTTTAAATGCAATAAAGATAAATGTTATGGTGGAACCTGATTCAATTCACCGTTGTAGTCCCCCCTAGCCAAATAGAGAGCCAAAAATTGGATCTCGGGAGAGTGAATAAATGTTTGAGGAATAGGAAATATCTATACCTTAACTTCAAAATCTTTATAGGAGATTCCTATACTTTCAATTTATCTTAAACGCCCTAACTCCGTCAACTTTCCATTAGGTTTTTATTTATTTTTAATTTTCAATGTAAGGACCAAAGTACCCCTATTTGTTCTCAAATATTCAAACGCATGCCATTGGATCTCTCACTTCTTGCCTCTCTATTTCTCTTCTAACCACCTCTCATCCATCGGCTCTCTCTCCTTCACTATCTCCAACAATGGCATTTTATCAAATCAAGCAATCAAGTTGTAGAGGTTACAAGACCTTGAACCTTCCACACCTAACCAAAAACTCTGAAATTTTTACTTGACGCCTAATTTATGAGCTATAGGAGGAAATGTAAATACATTGAACCCAATTGGAGTGTCTTAGTTCTACTTTATTCTAGGTTGGGATCGATTATGGGATATGGAATGGTGGACTCCTCTCGATCATAAATGGTCTTGTACTAGCTCCATAGCTTCCTCCCTGAGGTTAAGCTTGACATATAACTACAAAAACTTATGGAAATATTCCCATTGACATGCCACTAAATAAGTAATTTGCATTACATAGGAAAAAAGATACCAACCTTGGAAGTTGGAAGATCTCTCTTTTTCCCAGACTTGCGGTTAATGATGACTTCAAGAAGCTCGTTATTTTAGATGAACCCTTCGAGATTGTGTGATTCTATCATATTTCTTTAATTGTATGATTATGGTTTTTGTTTAAGCCGATTGGGTTTTGAGAATTTTGTGTTCTCATGCTAAAATCTTGAGTTTATGAGGAATTTGGCAAGATGTGTCGTTGAATTCTGTTTATCGTCCATATGGGATTTTTAGGTTTACCATTGATAACGTCTCTTGTAGGAAATTTTGGATTGTTGTGAGGGGAAGAGGACGTAAGGATGGTTTGAGTTTCTACACATTAGGGTTTTTTAGCAGGTTAATAGCGCTATTAAATGTAGGTGTAGAGATGGTTCATATTTTGATCGATATGGACCTCATAATTCGTCGAGCTCACGAGCGTTCATGCCATGGATTTGTTTTGGCTTCTATTAAGCATAGGAGTTGAGACGGTTCATGCTTTAACTGATATGGATCTTATAACGTCTAGCTTTTGAACGTGCATGCCGTGGATTTGTTTGGACTGTGTAACCTTTACAACTTGGCTGTTTGGCTTGATTTAATTGCACGATTGGAGCCGGTCGAGGAGAAAATCACAACTAATTTCGCAATATCAATGACATGGCAAATCATAGCTAAACCATCAAGCACAGATTGTTGATGGCTTTCACCCAGTCCTAGTTTTCACTTAGCAGTCCTTAGGATTGTTTCATACATGAGTTGTCCATTCAAATATTGGACTTTTAATTTATTTATTTTTATAAGAATCAAATAGGATTAATTGAGGCACTCAAAGAATAAGGGAACTGTGCAGTAATTACTAGATCCAATTTTTAAGTTAAAATAAAACAAACAAAATCACCTCTCTTACAATCACTCTTCCCTCTTTAGTTAGAGGGTGTTCAGTTTGCATCACAAAAATGATATCTAAGCAGGAAAGCTTCTAATCAGTAAGCAGGCTCTAAAACGGTATACAAGTTTTTTTCTTATCAAACTAGTGTTTCTTCATGGCGTTATAAACTGAGAACATGAAGATGTGAAGCCCAACTTCGTTTTCCTACTAGGTAGCTTGTAAGTTTGGAAATGATCAACTCTATTGATTTAATATTAACAGGAATATTATGTATTAAATTTTAGTATGGCATGTTTGCAGTTAACTTCAATTCAAGTTGCTGATAAAAAAATATTAAAAAAACATCAATTCAAGTATAACAACAAACTCCTTTAATTTATTTTATATGAAATTATGTTTTGATAAAAAGTTTATTTCGCTCCAAACATGGTGTACCATGTCTGAATTGGTGTCACATATATGATCATTGCTTCAGATATTGCCAGGTTTTGTAATACTTGTGTTTTATAAATAGTAATTCAGTATGAAAACTTGTGTGTCCGAACCTGAGATATTGCTTATAAGATTTAGCATCAGGACTTTCAAGTACGTAAATAAAAGGTCCAACCAAGCATAAGTAGTGTTGCTGCCACACAGCTTCTCTATTTCCAACACCCTGCCAACATGAAATAAAAAGTAATGAATATTAAAGATACCACTATATTTCTGTGCGGCTATAGGATAGAGAAAGGGAAAGCAACCTTCCAAGTTAGAACAGCCGACCAACTCTCAAAGTCAGCTTGATCCCAAGGACGACGAGAATTTGAGTTCTCAGAATCCTCCTGAAACATCTTTGCAATTTGCATCAATCTGTGATATCTAGCTGGAGAAAAGTGAAATCCTAATGAAGGAAGCCGAACAGAAATTCTTGTTGAAGGATAGGATGGGTTCTCCAATCGAATCTGCAGTTAATGGCGAAATGATATTTACTTCAACAGCTGAAGAGACTAAGACAAAAACACACACTCACACCCAATTAAACACATGCATTACAAATATATTGTACAGTTCATGTAGAAACATCAAGGATCTTACCTGTTGAAGCTTCAGAATTATGCCACACTTGTCGATAACAGGCAATATACTAACAGTGCTTAAACGAGGAGAACCAAACGACTTGTTCTTAGAAGGTTGGCTCCAGAGATAGTCCCCATCCACCAAAAAAGCAGATACATCACTTAAAACCAAATCAAATTGTAGATACATATCCATTTCTTCTGATAATTCTTGTTTTTTGTGATCCTGCACATTTAACAGTATCAAAATATTTGTAGATAAAACAAACACTTGCTATAAGAGATAAGTACTAATTCAGTGCATTAACCTGTGAACGAATAACCAAATTTCCTAGGTCAAGCAGTAACTTTGTTGGATGGGTGTTATCAGGCCGAAAATCAGTAGGAATTGTAATCTTGGGAGCTGCAATATCCAGGTCCAGCAGAAACCTAGCAGCAAAATAATGAGTTTTGAGAACTCCGGGAGAATCGGCAAATACATATACATATATTCATATAGGGCTATTCAGATGAAAATCACCTCTTAGGATGCAAACTAAGAACCCGTCTCATCCGTTGGGTTTATAACATAATGGAATGAGATTAAAACACATCATTGATGATATATAAATTCATTATATCAAAATTAACCAAAATTACATACTTATCACCAAATTGGGGTTTAATCTTAAGCGTGTAATTTGTTAATTCAACAGCTTGGACAAAAAACTAAATGTTTTAGAAAGTAAAATACTTTCAAAACAACATACTAAGTTAAAACAAAATCACAAATTATAGAACTATTTCAAAGCATATGTAAACAATTAAAAATTAATTGACCAACTTTGACCTAGTTGACCCAGTGAAAACTACCACTGAGAATGAGTTTTAAAACTCGGTTCAAACCTCGGCCAACTCGATTTTACTGAGTTCTTGGGTGCTTTAGATTATTGATAGCATGACATAGGTGAATTAGAATATCCAATAAAAACCATGCTAAACAGGTTAAATTGGCAACAATTACTAACATGTATCAATAATCTTCCATAAAATATCACGATGCAGTTCAGGACACATTCATATGGCAACAAGCATGTAACTATACTCTTCCAGCAACACTTATACTCTTCCAATATAATATAATCCATTGCAGTGATGCCTCTTGTTGACTAAACAAATAAAGATAAGCAATGGTTTCTCTATTTAAAAAAAATCAATAGAACAAAGACGGGGAAGAACCTGGTATGATCTTTTAAAGCTCGGTTCACTTGTTGCTGAGCAGTACGCTTGACGCCATCAATTGTCATCTAGGTAGAATTAAGAGATCAGTACACATTTTTTTCCAAATTAAGCAAGCCACCAAAGAAAAGAATAGCAGGTAGCAACAAATTCATGCATGTCATCATCACATGAAAGTATGACAGAAAATCATCTTCAACCAAATTATACATCAATGAAGGAGCATGTCAAATCCTATATGATAAAAATGGCTTTCGCTTGAATTATGTTTCCACGTTCACCAACCACTAGTATTTGGTACTGACTGAACCATGAGAACCAAACCAAAAAAACTCAACATACATAGGACGTTCTCCTTTGATGTCCATGAAAGCGATAAATTTTGCTCTTTTGTCAAGATTATTTTATCATGCTTTCGATTACCTCCCTCTTTCCACTAGTTACATCTTCCCAATAGTTCAAAAGTTACAAACTATCAATACAATATATAATTCTATGATCTCAATAGTAAAAATAATGTAAACCTGCAAGTTCCGATGGAAGTGAAAAAAGAAACATACATTTCAACCATATCTCGAACTACAGGAATCAAGCAGATACAAACCTGCACAGCAGCTGCAGTTTCCAATGCTATGGTCTGACTAACAGCAGTATCACTCTCAAAAAAATTGATAATTTGATCAATGGAATCTTTCAGATACTGGCCAAGGACATGGAATATGTATAAGAACACAAATCAAAGAAAAATTTATGTTAAAATAAATTTGGTTAGAAGCATACAGTCATATAACAGGGAGAAGCTTTAGCAGCCATCCTCCAATCAACTTTGGCATCAAATGGCTTATAGCAGAAGACACCAACTAAGGAATCATGAGCAGTTGCACTCTGTACAAAGATAACATTAGATTCACGACTCTACCTGTAGATCAATACAACATACAGAATTTGGTGATGAGTAATTCCAAATATGAGAAAATTATACCTCCGCAAGAAGACCATTTGGTGATGATAGTCGATAAGAACCCAGTTTCATGGCGAAAACCTTAGTTTCTGGATACAGTTTTATTGAGCAATCCAGATCTTCACATGATAATTCAGCAAGACAGATTTGTCCCCCATCAATAAGTTTTGAAGCATTATGTTTCATGTGAATCTCCAAGGAAGTATGAAGATAATCAGCCTTGTCACTTGTAATAAGTGACCCTTCCTCTTCTTCCTTGTAACCTATTATTCTATTTAATTGTTCCCAGTCTTCCTCACTGAAATGAAATGGTTCATTTTCATCCTTGAAGGACTTACTATTCCTGAGAGTAAATAGATATAAATAAATCTGTGAACCCTAAAAAATAACCAGATATGATATGAATAACTAGGTATCATGAGAAATATTCTCCAGGTAAAACTGATTACCATCCAAATGACCACCATGAATTTTTAGTGTTCTGTTTACGAAATTGCTTTGACTCCAACGATTTTTCTACAAATTTGTGAGCCAACATCCTGAAAAACAACAAGTTATTGTGAAACTACATAGATTGGAAAATGTTGACCAAAAAATATTCCTTGAGCATCCTGTATATACACACATCTATAGATGAAGGGTTGACTTGAGACAACCATCCAGAATGCATGCATGTATAAAAGTTTTGTACATGGTTCTCCCACTTCCAACGCAATCATGAAAAAATAGTAACATGCATGTCAACATCTTTCTGGAACACCAAAGCTTGCTTGTCCAACTGGTCAAGCACTTGAACTTGTGGCCAGGGTTTGAATCCCAGGGGATGTTGCCAGATTAGCAAGTATTTAATGCACTTAGATTGACACATGAACTATAAATGCAAAAAGCAACCCCATGAGTAAAGTTCAAAATAATGAGAAGTCAAACCAGACTATACAATAAGGCAAGTAAATTTACCAAGGCTCCCAAAATATGAACTTCTTCTCTTGAAAAAAAAAACAAATTTGAAAGATTTTCTATTTTATATTATTATTTTAAGCCCAGATTCAGTTTGAAACATGTTTCCTTATCCCTAGTTTCAAAAAAAAAAACCCAAATTAGTAGCATAATACTGAAGCCTTAGCTCAAAAAATTCTGCTAATGACATCAAATACTTTTAAGGCCTCGTACGAAAATAAAAGGAGTATTTGTGTCAACCCATATCAGATGGTTTAGATTAATTCTAGTAATTAATAGTGTTGGGAGATACATAGGTTGAGCATAGCATAGCATACAGCTATTATATAATTACATTAAAATATTCCACTGAAGATCAATAATGACACGACAAAGATTAATTGACCAACTATTTTATCGACTGAAAAAACAGCTAATTATAAAATAATGATTATGAAAATATAATTAACAGTTGTCCCTAAGAAAAGCTCGAAGTGTAAACTTTATAAGAAAATAAGATAATGAGTTTTAGCTTTCAAAAGACTTATTAATAGTTTTGCATTTAAGAAGCTAGTATAAATTTTATGGGTAAAAACATAGAGTTCTAGCTTTTAAAAGGCTTAGTTTCAAATTTTTGCTCTAGGCCTCTAAACACATTGGATCATCCATGTGAGAGGCCCCCTGTTATAGAAGCAGTCCACAACATTCCAGACAGTAAATTTTAAAAGTATACTGCATGACACAAGTTTAGAACACTAGGATAGAATTTCTAACAAAAAAATATTAAGTGGTAGAAAAGTAAGGTTCATACCGATGGACAAGAGGAAATTAATGCATTTTTATCCATATAGTATCAGAAATTGACACGATGCAAAAAAACCACAAGGATGCCAAACAAAACTGTAAATATACCACCATCATGTACATCAAAAAAGGCATTCGCATATATGAGAAAATACCTCCATTGAAGTATGAGGTCAACATCAAGCTCACGATCTATACCCTCAATCTCTTTGTTGTCATCAACTATAGCCCGACTGGGATCAGATTTAAGCAGTGAAGCATATAGAGAGATATATCTCTTGCGTAAAGTTGTATATTTCAGGACTTGCTCCCATGACAATTTCCCACTGCAACAAAAACAAAACCCTCGGCAGATGTCGAAATAATAATCAAACCCTTGGTGGAAAACTTACAAGTTAAATATAGTTAGATACTGCTCTCAATAGACAGGATACAAACACTTCCATTCTCTCTAGAAAATTATTCCCTCACTAAGAAGTATTCCTTATTCCCTCTCTTCACCTTAAACATGCAGGCTATTTCTAAGAACCTTTTTACAAGCCCAAATCTAACATGTAACCAAACTCATTTCTTAGTTATAAAATTAGTCATGAGTTAAGTAAGAGAACATAACTTGAGTGAGCGGCTGTATTTCATATCAATTTATTAATTATGGTTATGACCAGAAAACAACAAAGGTGTTCCATAGTGTAACTACCTTTCCTTCTTCATCTGGTCAGAAACAACTTGGTAGGCATACTTCCACC
Organism: Geranium brycei; assembly: GCA_036897365.1. Lineage (NCBI taxonomy): Eukaryota > Viridiplantae > Streptophyta > Magnoliopsida > Geraniales > Geraniaceae > Geranium > Geranium brycei. The sequence continues at coordinate 37,971 of JAYMTP010000130.1, forward strand.
AGGACCTTGGATTAGATTTCAACGAGACAAGGGGACGATAATGAGCAAATTTCAAGCGTTGGTTGAAGGCAGCAAAGTTATCAGCTAATTTTAAAATGTTCCCGTATCCATTCTGCAAAAAGATATGTGCTCAATTAACCCAAAATGAACTACAAACCACCGCATGCAGTATCAAGATGAAATAGAGAGGGGAAACAGAACCTTTGATAAACACAGAGTCACATCATCCAAGTTCACTGCTGCTTTCTGCAAAGGTTGAAAGCTATTGGCAGAATCATTAGACCGCTCCTTCGAGTACTTTGCATTACCCGTCACTGGTTGTAGAAGGTAACTGTGCATTTTTGTAAGCTGATCAGCTGCCTTTCCATTCTCTGTTCCAAATCTAAAAATCTGATGTTCATGAGAAGCCAGCAAAAAGTATATTTTAGGACCAAAAACCATAAGACTAATGACCAAGAAAAATTACGGGCGTTACTTTTATTTTGTAGTCCAGAAATGACATACCTGAACCCACTCGGAAGGAAGTAGGTCGTCCCATGGTTTTTCTATATGCCATGGAGAAATATTATCATCCAGATAAAGAGCCAATTGATCCAGTAATACGGACTGTTAAAAAGTTAGTGATGAGTCATGAGAATATCATACACCAAAATAATATTCATCAAAAATAAAAAATAATATTTTTCATTCGCTTAGAATTCCATCAAACTTGCTCTAAGAATCTGATACAATTTAAAATTATGGTCAGATATGAAGTGGCAATTTTCAACTCGTTTGTGAACAGGTGATATTAGGGTAGACATTGTCTCAAATGTGAGTTTTCTGAAATGTCAGCGGTATCTGATATGTATACAAAATATGCTTGTGTCACTCAAACAAAATTATAATGATTACATATGCCACATGAGCATTCAGGCATCAAAAAATTATGTATTTTATTTTTATGTGGGTGAATATAACAAGTTTGAATTTGGCATTGGTTTGAGTATTAGGGTTTGCTTTATTACCTATTAGTATTATGTTTCCTTATTTAGTTAAATTCCTATTGTTCCCTATATAAGGGAATCTCCTATTGTAATTCAATATCAAGTATTCATCAATAATAATTTTATATTTTAGAATTTCTACACAAACAATTCTGGAAAACATCACATGAATAATATTCAAGGAAAATTAAACAAGCATAGTGAGAATAGTTTAAGGATTAATGGTAATTACTTTGACCGGTGATGGGGGCAATTAAAAATAACCATAAAATATTGAGTAATTATGAGTACACCTAATAAGTTTACAGATTTAAATATCTCAGGAACTCGTCTTAACAGGAAGACCAACAAATGAAGTATAATGTTGGCCATGAACTAAAAAATTAATGGCGTGGGGAAAATAGTAACCTTCTGTATACGGTCCAATGAACCACTGGTAACAAAAGCCTCCTTCCCACTATCATCACTTGTCACAGCTGAGAGCTTCTCCAATGTTACACCAGCTGCAAAAGGATGGCCAGGATTGCTACAAAGCAGGAGTCATAAGAAGAGCTGCTTCATTAAATAATGGGAAATCAAGATATGAATAACCTTTACCTTTCTGTATCCTCATATCTAATATGAATGTTTGAAATTGAAAGCTTCAAGTTGCCAACTACTGTGTTGATGAGAGATCCCAGCCACGATTTATTCTTCAAACAGAAACATGCAATGCATTAAACTGGTTATAAACACATTCACATACACACTAGCACTTCCATATACAAGTAAGTTTACCTATCAGTATCAGCTAAAACATTTTTAGTCTGTTAAATATATTGCCTAAATAATTGTGTTATAACTCAGAACATACCACTTCTAACTTCAACTGTTGTGCCTTCTCTAGTAACTTCATTTCCATTTCCTACAGGCACAAAAGGACAAATAGCAGCATTCAAACATATACAAAGGCAAATTATATATCTATTTGTGTGATTCTCCATGTCTTACCCGCACTTGGCTTTTCTTGGCTTCTTGTATAGCATCCTCAGTGCATCCTTCAACTTGTGTTGCTGGTTCGGCTAGTAAAAAAATGCGATCCAAATAAACTAAAACTGGATCTTGGCCGAGCCTGCTCCATGGTACCTGGAATTGGAACATGGCATTGGACTTCAAAGTAGAAAACATAATAGAATGTTTTATAGAAGTAAAAGCACATTTAGGCTAACTAAATATTTTATAATCTAACAGAAAATATGTTAGAAGATTGGACTTCGAATTCAAAATCCAGGATTTTCATCTTGACGAGCCATCATATAATATTAACTATTCTTACTCGCAAGCTAAAACATCATACAAGAGCACATTCCCCACTCTCAATTTTCATAATAATGGTAAATAAAATCACAAAAACAATGTTAATATTTAATCAGGTTACTGCAAAACATAAATAAGCCAGTTACTTGCATTCAGATACTTATTTGAAAAACAGTTGCTGAGATTCTAGGATCAAGATTTATCATCCCCCATTTCCTGTGAGTTGTTTCTTTTGCGTTGGACGCAAACTGAAGACCCACTCATATATTTTGGATGCTCTCATGACCAATTATTTCAGCAAAACATAACAGTATGTTAAAGTATATAGACTTCATGATACAAATACATAAAATTGTTTCTTTCACTAAGTTTATTCTAAACACAAATATTTGCAGTCTTAAACTGCAACCTGCTGCCCTTCTAATTGCCACCAATATATTGTTATTTAACCCTTACCACACTCAACATTAAGACACGTGCAAGTAGAAGCACCAAATCATAGCTCAACATCTAAATCAACCATGTATGTATCATAGCAAACCTTTAGCTTGACTGATCCGAGGAATCCTGCCTTAACTTTAACAGGTAACTTTAATGCATTTAGTGCCTCAGGCTTCAGCTGCATATTTGTTAGCTCTACATCACCTGGTTTAGAAAATAAGAATCTAATAAGTACAAGAGCAACATGACAAAGAAGAATCAATGCTTAATCTGAACGCCACCAACTCAAAATAGGGCTATGGAGTGTTTTAGGTTTAGATTTCTGAAAACATTCATGCCTTTTTCTGTATGGAATCCATTATAAATCTAAAGTTCTCATCCGTCATACTACAAAAACTCATTTACCATTTAAGATGATACATAAAACACAAATATCACTAAATTAGTGAACTATGGTTAGCTAGTTTTATTGTTGCATTGCAGTATGAACACAAGAAATTCACAATACTGATATTCCAGTGCCACAATGCTCAAGGGGGAAGAGGACACGTGACAATCAAAGCAGCTAAACCAAACTTTCTAATTTCTGATAAATTCAGATGATAAACAACAAACGATCTCTAATTTGACTCTGAAGTGAAGTTACTGAAATGGAAAGGAACTCAGTAATAAAGTGCTCTCCATGAATCCAGCTACGTTCTAAAATAAAGTTGATCAGAGCAAGAAATTCAAAGCACTTTTAGTCCCTGGTAAGAGTATGGCGAGGAAGGAACTGGATATTTTTCCTACCATGTATATGAGATATGCACATACTAGTACAGTGGTCTTTGACTCATTTATGAGTCTAACCAACCTAATGTTAGTACAGATTCTACTGACACTATACTGGTGCATATTAAGCTACTTGAGGGGTGAGTAACTAAGTGTTTCCGATTTCTTTCTAACCTATGATCAGTATAGAAACAAAGATAGTCACAAGCATAAACCAACATAGATAAAAAAGGGACATCCAAACACAGGTAAACCCTAACCTAGGGGGTAAGAATTTGGTTAAATGATAGTAGGTTAGTTAATCTTCATCCTCCACAGGTTCCTATTCTAATTAAGAGAAACTCTACCAGACCCTATTGTGTACAATTATCTTCCAAAATCAATCAAGTCCAAGAGCACAAGTATATGTTGTTCTGAAACAGACAAATTAGCTTCGTTCCATGCATTTCTGCTATCGATCATCACTCAGAACAACACTCCATTTGGGACGGCCTCAACTCATTTTACTCCAAATCCAGAATCAAACCCCTACAGATTTCAAAAGGCTAGAAATAACAAAATTGATTGACCGAACCTTTCCAGACACTGATCTTGAGAGCCTCCTTGTTGAGCCCTTTGACATAGTTCCCCAAATACCTCTGCAGCAAATTCGCCACCTGATCCTCCAACATCTTGATCGATGATTGTCTACAAGTTCAAGTTCATCCAATTTTCAGGTGAAGAGACGAGCAAGAGAGAAAGAGAAAGAGAAGGAGCGAGATACTCGCAGCACGTCGCTAGGACCACGTTTCTCCATCTGGTCTTTATTAGTGCAACCCGCTGGACTCTCCTTGGACCAGACGGTACGTCCCCGATTAAGATCCACTACGGTATTGCACAGCTGCATCCAAATAAGTCTAACCAATCAAATTTTGCCACGTCAATAACGAGCTAAGCGGTCACACTTGTCTTATTTGTAATACGAGAGTATACTCTGGTTTTGTTTCCAGGAGATCAAGGCGGAGTCGCAACCCGTCAATATGAAAACGCCACCATAGGTTGTAAGATTTGCACTAATGCCATTTATGCGATGACGTGTATTCTTGAAGTCGGCCATTTCGGATATAAAAGGCAAACCTATGCAACGTCGTCGTTTGGGTTTATTTGACTAGAAGGTCAAGATGTTGACAGTTGACATATCACGTGCTTTGGATATTTAATTGGTCAGCGCGCCATGGCCATAATACAAGAGATTCCACGTAAGGGTTAGAACAACTCCAATGAAGGTTGCTATTACTCAACCTTGTTATATTGTTATCCAACTTCAACCCAAGTTTTTAAATTTGATGTAAATATCAATCATTATCACTTTTGAATGTTGTCATTCATTCATTGGTTAAACTAATATAATAATATTAAGGGATAATGACAGATAGCTACACCAAATTATGTCATTTTTTAAAATCAGTACTCCAAATTCAAAATTTTCATTTAAGCTACCTAAGGATTAAATAAGCAACATTTAGCCCAACTTCTATTAAATCTAACTGAATTTGTTTGTTAAAAAGTCTAAAATGCCCTTAATAGTTCTGAGTTAAAATTAGACTGGTTTGACCAGTTTTAAACCGATTCAAATTAAAAAATTTATCTTATTTGATAAAAATTAGTTACAATTCTTTACTAATTGAAATAATAATTAATTAATTGATTATATTAATCATAATTATTAATTAATTGATTGATTGATTATATTATTAATAATTATATTAAATTAAATATTATAAATGTTCTCCCATTGTTCCCATCCAAATCACAGTCAAGCTATGTTCGACATCGTTTCAGGTCCCGCCGGAGCCGTATCATGGATCGTCGAGCGGAAACCAGGAACGGTCAGATCCGGCGGCGGAGACTTCAATCGGACCGATCTCTACGCCAATGGGAGCAGACGATGAGCTTGTAAAGGGTGTTCAAATCGCCGAGAGGGGGAGGAGGCGGTGGAGCATGAGAGAAGGTCGTCAGCGACAGAGAGGTTGGTGGTGACGAGAACGGGGCCAAGTTGGACTAATTTGGGAAATCCTTCTCGCCTACAACAACCAGATCTAGGATTTCGGGCAGTAGCTTCTCAAGCAACGACTTCTCCGAACTCGATGGTGAGGAGTCGACCGGAGAGGGAAACTCGAGCAGAGCGATGGTCGCCGTTGTTCATGTCTCCGGCGATTGTGGCGCGACGTCATGTCTCTGGCCATGTTCGTAGTGACTCCGACGTTCTTCATCTCGTGGTTTTGGAGGTGAGGATCCATCGTCGCCGGCGGAGGAGGCGGGGGAGAAGAGAGGGTCTTGGAGGGGGAGTAAACCCTAGAGGCCGTTCTCGACGGAGCCGTTGAGCCTCCGGCGAGAACCACAGTAAAATCAACACAGTGACGGAGAATGGGCATTTCTCCGTTTTTGGGTTCCATGAATTTCAAGTCCAGATCTATAAAAAATCTTATGTTTGAGTCGTGTGCTTTCGATTTCCACATAATGATAGAGAGCTCAACAGTCTTAATTTTCCCCAAATATGATGCAGTTCCTAATTTATTGTGTTTGGTTTTTATACATAATATGTATAAAACCAAAAGTCATTTATACATATGTGTTTACATTTATAAGTATGTGTCTATGTAATTAATGATTTTAATTATTATTGTATTATTATTTTAATCATTAAAAAAATATAATTATAATTTATTAAATAAGAGTAATAAAAAATTTAAATTGAACTGGTTAAACCAATTTTGAACCGATCAAACCAGTCAGATTTCAAATCAAAACTATTGACGGCATTTTAGACTTTTTAGCAAACCAATTCAGTTAGATTCAACCGAAGTTGGGCTTAATGTCGCTTATTTAATCTTTTGGTAGCCCAAATGAAAATTTTGAAGTTGGGGTACTAATTTTGAAAAGGAACATAATTGAGTGTAGTCATCTGTCATTACCCCTAATATTAAATTTATGCAAACTTTACTATAGTGAGTTGACAAATATGACAATCCACTATAACAAAATTGACAATTTGTATTTGCAATGCAAATATGCCTACTCTCATTGGAGATGAAAGTTGTCATTTTGCCAAAAATATGACAAAATGGCAACCCCATTGGAGTTGCTCTTACCCGAGCATGGCTCTAATTTTTTTAGGTGTGAACAGTAGTAGGATAACTTATACTATCCAATTGATTATCAATAATAGATTTACACTGTCAAGGATATTCCAACTATTTGAGGCGCAGACTTTCCTATAAAGGTTGTGGGTTTGAATCTTGTTGGGACATTCCGGTTTGGGGCATCGTTTTCTCAAGGAGGGTTGTGAGTTCGAATCTTGTCGTCATGAGATGGAGAGGATTTTTGGGTAGACTATGAATTTGTGTAATTATTCAAAAAATAAATAAACAAGGGTTTTCACATTAGATTAGATCAGCGATCATAGAACTTCTTTTGTTTTCTATACGAATAGACCCTTATTGCTATAATAGAATATTCTATTATTTCAGTATCTTGTTAAGTTTTCGAGTTTTTTAGAAGAGAAGTTCATTGAAGAAGTTTGACTTCTTGCTTAATAAACCTATCTCTCTCTCTTTTTTGTTTATCCACTACTTATTATATATGTATACGAAATGAATATGTATACAAAATGAATCAAAAACAAAAGTAAGTTATAATAAACCGAGAAAAGATCAAACAAAGAATAGAATCTTTGGTGGAGGGGATTCCAAACTCTTATTATTGCGACACAAGGAACGGCTGTGGAAGAAGCCTTTTCTTATTCCTAAAACGAGGAAGAGGAAGACCAACAATCTAATCCTCCTGGAATCCCTTTCTCCCCTCA
>JAYMTP010000131.1:0-45238 GCA_036897365.1 Geranium brycei
TCCATCCTTATTATGTTATTCAGTTGCACACACAAATACTAATATTAATTGACGGTCCAAATAAGGTCGTTAGACGAAGTTAGGGTGGTCCGTCGTCACTGATACATTTTACTTTACATAGACCATTGTTTTTCTTCCACAATCTTTTCACAATTTTCTCTCGTCTCATCTCCGTCCATATTTTCGAGTTTGCCAAAAAAGATATTTCGAGAATTATATTAAAAATTAACTATAATTTATTTAATATTTTAAAACAATGTATTTATTATTATAGTAAAATAGATTTTATAATTATAATATATTAATAAATTAATTTTTTTAAATATTTCATCATCAATATATTTAGTTAGTTTTTTTAGTTAAAATTTATTTTTTATCAAATGAGCAATTTCGTCATTTTTATATAAATACACGCATTTTGCACAGCACAAAAATGTAAAATTCATACCACAATAGAATTGACCTAGTGGTTGCACTGCTCGCTTCCTGATTTCAAATCAGGATTCGAGTCTCGACACGATATTTAGGTGAATTGAGTTTAAGGATAATTGGGAAAGCAACGTAGTATTTAAAAAAAACATCTCATCACATTCTTGCAAAAAAATATATACTATTAGGCACTTTTTACCATTTTCCTTAAAGATAAAATATGTGTCATAAGGGTTGGATTAGTTTTGACTTTAGACTATTATTTGTTTAGTAATCTTGGGAATTTAGACAATTTTAATTGAAGATTATCTAAGACATAAAGGATTTGGGTTTTTGAAAATGGAATTGGGTTTCCAATTTCATGGATTATGGTTTCTGGAAAGAAAAAAAAACTTGATTGGCTTATGGGTGTTGATATGGGTAGTGATTGGTGGAAATGGATGTCTTGACTCTGAATTGGGAAATGGAATCTATTTTCCACTCTCTATCTATATCTGCTCTTTTCCTTTTCTGACTTGTACTGACCATTTTATGGGTTTCATGAGCCTCTGTTGGTTTGGGTTTTGGTTTATTACTTCAAACTGTATATTATTGTGTCAGCAATTAAGGCTCATTAGTCACTATTACTTGTGATGTCATTTCCAACCTCATCCATTCATCAACTAAACTTGAATTAAAGGACTTTTCAAAGGTTCGTTCACGGTTTTTTAAACACACGTACATGTAAACATGAAGTACATGACTAAAAGTAACTCTCGTACTACATAATTAGTACAATTTCAAAATTATTGAACAAATTGTATAATTAAGGTCAAAATGGTTAAGTTAATAAGCATATTAATTTGTGATTACGTTGACGTGAATCTAGATTTGAAAAGTCTAAACTCAACATAGAATAATGTGAAATATGGTTACATATTCAATGAAATGAAAGGTAAATGAGAGAATGAGAGATGACTACCTCACATCGGATAGTCGAGTATAGTTTGGGACAACGGTCGTAAGGTTTGCTCACCCGACCAAACATTGATCAACGTCTAGTCGGGTATACTAACCATATACCCGACGAACATGGAGAGGTATCAGTAGTCGTGTATATTAGACTATGCCTGACTTATGTGTACATTTCCAATTAGCTGGGTATATTCGACGATACTCGATTGGCATTGCATTAGTCGGGTATGACCTAATATACCTGACTAACATTGAGAGATATACGTCAGTTAGATACATTCGATCATATCATAGTGATTTATGGTCAATACTGTCTGAGAAGTGCTGAACATTTTCTAGTAATTAACTCATTTTCAACTTTACTCGTCGAAAGAAAGGGACTTTTAGTAAACCGGCCAGGTTTGTTTGCATGGCCTACCCGACCATAACAAAAATCCCCGGATGGGGATTCATCGAAGAATAATTCATACTCGTAAGGCGTAATGTCATTCTAGTGTTGAATCTCATCGTCGATCAACATGACAAATTTATGCCCATTCCATAATGTATCAATTTAAGAATTCCAACATCATTATTTCAATACCATAAAAATGTTATACTTCAATTATACACATTGTTATTTATATTAAAATTAATGTTTAGTGATAAATGAGTACATTATTATTTATTATGCATAAAACCTAACATTAGTTAATTTGTAACGCATCTTTGCATAGAATGCCATGTTAAAATAAAATGATACATTTTTTATTGTTAGTCAAAGTGATATATTATATGAAAACCCTTCTGATCCTATTTTTACTCACTCATCCACTATTTAAGCTTAAAATGAAATAGGGGTGTTGGATGTCCTCCAATCCATGAACTTTATGTTTGAAACAGATAATATATGAATGCCACATTAAAAATAGACTAATCTCTGATACCATGTTGGAAACTGTATTCACCCGAAAGCTTAAATTGATTGTTTGAGACACATACTGTTATTTAAACTGGTAAACAGATTCAAGTATTTCAAATGTTGTACTCTAACACGCGTAATCAGATTTAACATTTCTAATGACCAATCGATAGTCTTGAAAATCATCGTAATTCCTATATCAACCTTATAACCTAAATCACAACTCGTGGCTTTTAAAAAAGAGCCATTCAGAGTTTTCTCAACATACTTACACACAAAGCACACAACTGAAACTGTGCAACCCTTTTTACATATCGATCAGCAAAATCTGAAGAAAAAAAACATATTTAAATAACTAGGGTTGGGCACGATTTCGACCTGGAATAAAACCGGCCATAACCCACCTAGACCCAACCCCTTGGTTCTTAATGTATGGGAACCAAATCTGGAACTAGTATGTGAGAAACAGTTTGATTTCATACTCTCTTTTAGTTGGTTCAATTTTAATTGTACCTAGTTGTAACCAACTAGATTTCAATCTTGAATTCATGATTGATATACGAGCCAAAATAGACAAAATTGAGCTCGGCTAGGAATAAATTGAGCCTGAAAGAGTGCGACTGTACGAGAGAGACGATTCAATTCATTCATGATTTCTACTTTATGAATGAGATTGAGACACATAGGTAGAAGAGGTAACAGCGGCGCACTCATAGAGCAGCATATAAGTATGATGAACCGATTCAATTATGAACCGGATAACCGACGGTTATGTCCTGTAAGAATCGAACTCAAGTCGAATTTGATCCATTACCCACATTTCTCGACTTCCCGCTTCTACTTCGGCTCAAATCTCGGTTCGGAACCCGTTTTGAGTGTAAAGGGTTCACCCCTACTAATAACTCATACATACCTAAAATTATATTTCTCTAAAATTCAAATAAATTAATGTCTTCCTTAAAACTTCGAACCCATAACTTATATAGAATCAATGACTACAAGTATGAGGGGGTCAGAGATAGCTAGTGTCAGAGTTTGATGGGATTGGGATCAAGTTAGTGATATGGGAGCAACTGCAACTACTTTTTTACTTTCACAATACAAAGGCCAATGCAATGTGTAGGGAATAGGATTGGGTGTCTTAAAAGCTAAGGTCAGTCTCCACTTGATCATCTCTGCCTCAACACCTCATTTCATTGGCTCTCTCTCTCTCTCTCTCTCTTCCATGCAAATGGTCCTCTCTTCTCTTCTGCTCTCTTTCAAAATGAACAGAGACAGTTATGGGGTTTGTGCACTCCCTCCAATTAATCTCCACCGTCCGTTTTGTCACTTCACCTCCACTCATTGCTTTGTATCCTCTGAACCAACCTCCCAACATCGCTATCCTCTGTCGTTTGGTCCAACCTTGTTGTGACTTGTGAGTTTACAATTTGTTTGTGTGTGTGTTTTAAAGGAGGTTTAGTCAGATTTAAACACTAACTTTCTTTTCTTTTGTATTGAATTATATGTTGTAACGGAAAAGATGTCGAGCGCCAAAAGCAAAAGTATAATTGAAGAAAGTAGTAAACAAGAAATAAAGAATTTACAATATTCGTCCATGTTGGTGTGTTAACTGTGTCTAAATACATAACATAGAAAAATTATTATATAGAAAAACTATACATAATCATCAAATCATTTAGTTAGATTAGATTAAAGTAGTATTCATTTTTTCTTTTTAAAAAAGTAGTATTTATTCCATATCACTCTCAAATAACCATGACATGTAAAAACCATAATTTAACAGAAATTACAAAGCACGTGGTTATGCCCATATAAACAAAGTTTGAACATCAAATAACGTCGGTAGATTTCTGTTAGGTTTACATGCGAGTTCAAAATCTCACATCGGAAGATTATATGGTAAAATGAGAGTTTATATACACATTAGATTATTAACTAAATAGGCTACTCTTTGGGGTCAAATGTGGGCTCTAATGTGTATGATGGCTTCCTTGGGTGCTCCTCCTAGGTAAGGTCTGTTTCTCCCCAACAGTGGTAGAGGCAGTTTCGGTAGACTCTCCTGGTAAAGTGGATCGGGTACTCCTATGGCTGGTAAGAACATGACCATAATCGACTCCTCTCATAGTGAGGCTCATATAGGATGCAAATGTCTTTTGTGGGATTGAGTAGATCGAGTAAAGTTTAAAAATAGGGGGTCAGCCCGATGTGAAACCTATTACAAAACTAGTCTTTTGGTTCAAATGTAGGTTCTAACGTGTATGTGTGCTTCTGAATCAAACATTTAATTAACTCTTACTATCCAAATTATTGACTGAGTCAATAAGATCACTGTACTAACTAATTTCAATTAGTTCATGATCGATTCAAGACGTATCAACATTTTATCTCACTTAAAAATGAAATCAAATTATAACATTTTAGTTAAAGTCTAAACTAACAAAAGCATGTTAAATGACTTACAATTGTTAAAGAGCATCAAAAACTAATTCAGTGAAAGATATTTATTCAAAAGTAACCAGTCAATCTCATGGTAAATTCTTGGATGGGTTGAACTAGCTCAACCTAAGAATGATAAAATTTTGAACCAAATTGATCGATTTATAGTTCAAATTTATGTATTGGAGCCCACCATGTCTTTCTTGGAGCGGGCCAGAGTTTTCTCTCAGTTATCTTCTCGTAAAAGCCCAATATACTGAGCCCATTATGAACCCAAGTAGCAGATTCATTTACACAAATACCAAAATAATTGTCGCTGACAAGGCCCAACCCATTAAGCCCAGCAGAATACTATATTCAGATATTATTTTTCAACCATTTTTATTTTAGTTCTCGATCAAATATATTTTAGTGGCACACAGAAAAGCAAAAACTGAAAATGGTTTTGACTTGAGAACGTGTGTGGTTTATATGTGCTGCAACCCCAAGATTTTAAAAAATAAAATAAAAATAAAGAAACAAATAATTTATATTTCAACTATTTATCAAAAATAAAATTTATTCTATTCCGACCTTTAGATAGGGACCATATATATTTCATATGGCGAATTCAACATGAATTTGGTCAAAATTGGTCTGGCCACCGACCGAAATAAAATCAATAAATTATACACAAAATGTATCATGTATTATTTATATCTATAATTGATAATTTAATAGTTATTAGAGTTTTTTTCCTTCTTATTTAAGAATAAATAAGGTGAAATCCAATTTCTTGAAATAGTACATAACAAAGAAAATCAGAATAATTTGATTTAAATTTCTTTTAAAGAATAAATTCTATAATTAATTCATTAAAGTATTATATAGGTTTTGTTTTTTTCATATTTCAAAATGTCACTTTTAAGGATAATGGTAAGTAAGACAATAATTTAAAAATTAAAAATTTTATATTATCAATCATCAATCCGAATTGGTTCTGCTTACTGCTTAGATTAAGGAACTGTCGTTGATATTCCCTTTTATAGGAATGATCGAAAAAATAAAATAAAATCTGAAGAAAATCAGAGTGGGCCCATTGATAGAGGCCCAAAACTATCATTCATGTTCAACTGGGCCCTATTGTGATTTATGTATTTTTGAATTTAATTCCATTCACATGGTTTTGACAAAGCCACTTATATAAACTATAATAAATAATTTTAATATTTAAATTTAAATTAAATTTAAATTTCAGAATAAATATGTGACCACCATCATGTATTGGCCTTTCTAACATGTGTAGTTTTTAATGATACTCTAAGAAACCGAATTATAGTTTTATTTATATTTAAAATGATTAAATATTTATTGTATGTATACTATTTGTCAAAAAATATATGGAATGGTATACTTTTAGCAAATTACTATTACATCGTAATAAGACGAGTTTTATTCGGGGAGATATTTTTATTAAGTTTAATTGGTGTTATTATTATAATATAATAAGAGTTGAGGATACTAATATTATCATTTAGCTCCCACTAAAAAAAAGAGGCTTAACAAAAATTGAGAGATAGACCTAACAGAAGTTGGAACATAAACATAATATAGGTAAATATCGCAGCGTGACTCGAATTCAGATCCATTGAATCCAAATTCAAGTGTTTAACGACTTAATCAATTTGTCAAGCAAACGTTGGTAAAGTGATGAATTCCATCGATCTTCATTTGGTTAGAAACATCATTTTCTCAATTGTCAACACACTCTTGAAAATAAATAAAATTAAATTAATCACCTAATATTTATATATTTAAATTGTCAATTATGTCATACTTTTAATAATTTTGTTTACTAAATCCCTATTTGAAGACAAAATATGTATTTTTTAGCGGTGTCCATTTTAAACCCTACTCGAGAATTTAATCAAAATTGAAGAATTAATAACCATAGATATTGGTTCAGTTTTAGTTAATGTCTTATGAGACCAATTCTTTTTTCTTCCGTTTCTGTTTTTATTTTGTGAAAATTTTGATTAATCATTAGGAAACTGAACCAGTTCATTAGGCACGCGCCTCTCGCTCCAAGCCATTTAAGATGGAACACATTGTTTTGTTGCGAGAAATTTAAAAGCCATTAAATAGAATATTTTTATCTAATTTATTGTTATTTTATCTTTAAATTTTATATTTTGAATGAGTTGTAATAATTAACCACTTGATTAATATTTGTTACTATTTTTATAATTTAATTTTTTTAAAATAAATTAAATTCATTTTGGTCTATTTTGGCCTATAAATCAAGCTAAAATTCAGAATTAATTGTTCTAAAATATCGAAACCAAATTGAAACTAAATAGTTCGAAATTGAACCATCCTCCCTCTCATCAAGTGCTATGATTGCTTAAAATTGAACAACCATACCATCCAATCCGATTCAGCTCTCAAACCATAAACACCATTAATAAATTTAAAATAATTATAATAAATCATATAAAAACATATTTAATTGAAAGTCATCAAGGGTTTGAACTTAGAACCAATCACAAGATTTTGAATAATGACAATAATAAAAGTTGACTTAGAGGAAAAGAAAAAAAACCTATAAGTTATTAGTTAAAGCAATAATAATTCGAAATTAAATTCATTATTATTTTTTACTCTTTAAACATCAAAATTCAAATTTAAATATAACATCAAAACGAGCTTTGATTTGTCGTCATCGCCGGTGGGCTGAAGTCGGAGGCGAGTGTCGGAGATGAACATCAAACCCATGAATAAGAAGATGAGTCAATTTATTGATTTCAAAATTGAACCGATTCAATTCTCATTTTTTAAAATCAAATTGAACAGTCTCAATTACGGTTTCTTAAACCATTTTAATTGTAGTGGTAGTTTAAGTATTTTCGATATTTTATGAATAAGTTGTCCCAAAATGATAGTTAGGATACTGAAAAATAATAATTATTATAACATGAAAGTGAAAAAATGTTATAATTAGGAGTACAAAAATATTATTTTCCTTAAAAAAATTAGAAAGTGCAAGTACACGTAGGACTGAGTAAAACTGAAAATGAAAATAATAATTATATATATATATATATGAAAAGCTCCGTATAAAGAGAAGCCACAGTTATGAGAGACGCAATTTTGCTGAGTCGTTGCCGGCGATTTCTCGTCCGTGTCGCTCTCCCACGCGCCACCGCAATCGACGCCTCATTCGTCGCGTAAATCAAACCCTAGCCTCCCAAAAACCCCCAATTCCACCTCCATTTCCGATTATTCTGCAATTTCAGAGCTCGAACTCCAAATTCACATGCACAACGGCGATAGCTGTCCAGAAGCGACGGGAAGGGGTAAATGTTAGGGCTCTTCAGGTAAAATTCTTCTGTTGCGAACTCCAGTTTGTTCGATCGAACTGTGTTTTGATCGACGGCCATTTCGATTTTGATCGCATGTGATGAAATTGTGGTTGATTTTGGTTTTTATTTGCTTTTTTTATGGCGATGATGTTGTTTAGGTTGTGTGAGTGGTGATGGAGGTCAGGAGGTGTTGGATTGGTTGAAACGATTGGTTTGTGGTGATTCTGTTTCCGGATCTGTGGTGAATTGTACTGTGGATTGTGTTTATTGTGGTTTGGAGTGTGATTGATTGGTTTGAGTGTGAGGTTTTTGATATTGGGGATAGGTTTTTGTGGGGGTTTTGGTGGATTTTTTTTCTCTGCTTGTTCATTGTAGAGTGAGCTTAGCAGTAGGGAAATTATTTTGCCTTTTTTGGGTGTCAATTGTTTGATTTGGTTGGGATTTTCATAATTGGGTTTCATAGAGGTACTTGATCCATAATTGGGTATCTGTCACTCTGAGCTGCTTGTTAGAATTTCAAGTTTCAACTCTTTGGTAGTTGTTTTGGTTCATAATTGAGGTTCGGTTTGAATAACAGTTGATTCATCTTTACACTTTTGTGGCACAAACAAAAGGAAAGACAAATCATTTGCAGTTGAATATACCTGGGAATTCAATGGATGCAGTGTCCAGTGACGTGCCTGCCTCATCGGGTCGATGGGTCCAGCAAGAGTCGGGTTCTGTTCTTAAGGAAGGGTTGTCATTAGGGAATGGACATAAGAACTTCTCTGTACAGACAGGTGAGGAGTTTCCCATGAATTTTGTTCAGGAGCGTATTGCTACAAGAAAAATTCCTGCTGTTCCTCAAGTGTTGCAGAATCAAGAGAAAAAACATGGGTATGAGGATTTGACCTTAATACTTGGGTTGAAAAGAATGGATTCTAATGCTTCCGAGTGTGTCTCTACAAATGGATCTGTGAAAGGGATGGAGAATGGTATAAGTAGATCCCATAATGGAGATGGTAACTCTCAACACGGGTATAGGAAGGCTTCTGGTGAATCCAACGGAAATCAGTCAGACTGGCGAGCATCTGTTCCACCCATTCCCGTACCTGATCAGACGAATGGGTTAGGAGTGTCTAGTGACGCTCAATCTGACAAGATGAAATTTCTGTTCAGCTCTGGTGGAAAAATCTTGCCAAGGCCAAGTGATGGCAAACTCAGATATGTTGGAGGGGAGACACGCATTATCTCCATCCACAAGAGTATTTCTTGGGAAGATTTTGTGAAGAAAATGTCCAAATTTTGCAACCAACCTCACTCAATCAAGTACCAGCTTCCAGGCGAGGATCTTGATGCCCTTATATCTGTGTCTTCTAGTGAGGATTTCCAAAACATGGTTGAGGAATATCAAGGGGTTGATCGGACAGAGGGTTCTCAAAGACTCCGGATCTTCTTACTTCCTCTAGCTGAATCTGAAAACTCTTCTTCCGTTGAGGGAAAAATTATTAATCATAATAGCCATGATTATCAATATGTTGTTGCAGTGAATGGCATAGCAGATCATAGTCCACAGGAAAACACTGTTGGTCAGTCTTTGTCTAGAAGTGAATCACAAGCTAATTTGGATAACAATCCTAGCTTCCACAATAACCTTCCAACTTCTGTACCTCCTTTGGAAACAATAGTTGCACTTCCTGTGGGAGATTCCAAGAGTGTTTGCGCACAGCTGAAAGATGTTAACACATGCCAGGGTAGTCATGAAAGCAGCAGTTCTTTCCTCTCTGCTCAGCAGCCTCCTGAGAATCACAACTTTGAGACTGTTGGTTATGCACACACTCAACAGGGGACAACCTACGCAATGAATCATCATTATCATAACAAACACGTTGACAGAAGGCAGGCAGATCAGTCCTGTGGAATGTCTTCCAACATTCCAAACCTCAATAGTGAATTTGCTGTTTCTCAAGGTTTTGATCCAAGTGATAGTTATTTTTATGGTATGTCATGTCAGATGCCTATGCTTAAGGAAAGCAGATTCCATTCCGAAAAACCTCTTGCACAACCAGAAGATCCATTGGGTCTGTTTTCAGGATCCAATGACTCCATTGGTTCTCAATTTGGGCTACCACATGCATTTTCTGATTCGATGTTGCAGGAGCGGGGAGGTGGATCTGTTTATTCTTCACACGAAGGAATGCCAACCTTGAATTTCATGAAGCAATTATCTTCATTGTCAGTTTCAGGTGCCTTGCCAGAAAAGCCGGTGGAATTTCATGAAAAAGTTGATTTTGTCAGTCATCCTGTACAAAATAACTTACCGGATACTGAATTTACTGCAGCAGAAAGAGGATTTGATATGCTGAATATTTCTCCTTATATGGAACCATTTCACAAAACGGGAGCTATTCAACACGGTGCCAGTGATCATGATGACAGATACCTGGTTAATGATGACACAACTAAATCTGTTTCAGTAATACCAAACCCTTGTGAGGAATATCCTTCTATAACAAGAAACACAGGTGAGGTCAATGAAAAAGATGCAGTGTCCCAGCAAACCGGAAATCTTTTTAATCTGATATCTCTTGCTAGTAGCATGGAGCGCGAGACCAATTTGCCTAATGCCATCTCTACTTTTGATGCTGATGCTTCAAGAGTAGAGCAAGTGTCTGTTGACTCAAGGCCTACTACACATACTTTGATGAAGCACACCCCAGATTATCAACCTGAAAATGCTTCCGCAGATCTTTGTGCCATAGGTCAAAGGATTGCAAATTATCAGCATTGTGTTTTAACTGAGTTGATCCATGTTGACCAAGGAAGCAATGCCCCATGTACTGTGAATGCTGACATGATGTTTCCTAGTACCATGCATTACCCTTATGATGAAAATTCTCCTGTTGATTTCCTAACTGGTGCACCAAGCTCACACTATCATAAGAATGATCTTCATACCAAGGTGCCGAACCCAGCCAAAGATCCTACGTCCAAGAAAGAATTTTCTCTGCTTGATGAAGATTTTATGAACTATTCTGATCAGTTTGTTGGGAAGTCGAGATTTGAAGGGTCAGATCCGAAGTCAACTGGAGAAAACATTATGTTTGCACCATTGCAACATCAAGACAAGAGCAATGTCCTAACACAGCTGGAGTCAGGGTTTATTGTGGAAGATGTAACAGATAGAGTGCTGTCTAGCATTCAGTTCTCATCGCCAGTGATCCCGTATATAGTGCATGAGAGTAACAATGGGATAATATCTCCTACAGCAACAGAGGTAGAGAGCATCTTTCCTGGGATTGACAATGAGGTATTGTTAATTTAACCTTCAACTTGGAGATTGGTTGGTATCATATGCATCTATTGTGTGTTTGAACTCTTTCCTAATTTTGTGTAGGAAGCTAAAGCAAATGATGATGACGATGAACTTATTAGTGATGCAATGGTGGCTGAATTGAAAGCCAGAACCTATGGCTTGCAGGTTCTGTTCTACTACATTAATGATTCATGTCAGAGTTTCAGTATGAGTACTTTTTTGCTGAAGATGTCTGGAAACACTCACTAAAAACAGAAACTGCTATGTATACTATAAAGTAGCTCATTGCCATAAATGAGCACCCATTTGATACATTAATCTTAAGTCTTCTTAAGAATTAGAAGTTTGGGGCTCCGTACACATTAGCAAGGTCTTCAGCCCAAACCTTGGTACACCTGGCTGATAAAAGAGAGAGAGGTTATTTTCTCTTTATCAGTAGCTTCCATTGGATTCATCTCTCTATCATCTTTAGTTCTTTCTGTTATGAGTGAGTAGTTTCTCCTCTTCCAAGTTACTCTGTTCATACCATGTCCCATTACCATCCCAGGGTCGGATGAGCATCCCCGTTTCTGCCGGTATTGTTAGGCTGAGTTGGGAGAGATCAACTGATCATCACTAATGCCTTGAACATTCACAATTTGCAATATATTAATAGCAGAACATATACCTGCATTTCATATGGTTTTGTATATAATTCATAAACTCGGTATTTTTCATTATTTACTTGGAATTCAAGTCCCCTTTCTGTACTAAAATTGCATCCATCACTAAGTTAACTCATTATTGAATTGCATTAGTGCTTGTTGGTTGTGATAAAAGTGATTGAAATGCTGTGATATATGCATATTCATTTCAGATTCCTTGCTGAGCTTTCTTTTATTTTTGGAACTACATTTTGTCCCCAACTTAAAATTTCAGATGTTGATATGCAGATTATAAAGAATGCTGATCTTGAAGAACTACGAGAGCTAGGATCAGGTACATACGGAACTGTATTTCATGGAAAATGGAGGGGAACTGATGTAGCTATAAAGAGAATAAAAAAGAGCTGCTTTTCTGTAAGATCAACGGAGCAGGACCAGTTGGTGAGTGTCATTCTTTCTTCCAGAAACAACTTGATTTGGATTTTTTTCTTGTATGACTTTGAATCTTTGTTGTGGTTTGAGACACTTATTTAGAACATATCCTACCTTTTAAATAAGGGAAGATTGAGTTTTGACTCAAAACAATTGCAACTGCTAATAACTAACTTTATATGTTTCATGTGTGCATATTTCCTTGTAGCCTTTTATATAACTTGTATTGTAAGTTTAATATAATTGAGTGTGAAGTAAGAATAAAACACAATTTTGAAATTGAGTTTGAACAAGAGTTTTCATAGTTTACGAGATAATGTAAAGGAAGGTTATCAGTTATTTCTCTTAAGAATTATTTGCAGAAGATTATATGCAAGTTAATTAATTAGATAAAACTACGAAAGGCGTTAATAATCAGAGAATCAAACTCATTGGTAGTAACCTGGCCTCAATTAGTAAATGGTATTTTACATGTGTAATGATCCAGAATTTTTCTTCATAAATATGAAAAGGTATCTCTCGATCAAATCTATTTTGTTTTAATCTTCATTGAAACTTGCATATGAAAATGGCGATTCTCTTGATTGTATCAGGCAGAAGATTTCTGGAGGGAGGCACAGATTCTCTCAGATCTTCACCATCCAAATGTTGTCGCATTTTATGGGATAGTGCCAGATGGAACTGGAGGAACCTTGGCAACTGTAACCGAATTTATGGTGAATGGATCACTTAGGAATGTCCTGCTTAATAAGAACAAGTAAGCAAATCCCATTCATTACCAACTTACCACGTATTGCTTCCACACATTTTTTGGGTTAATAAATTTAAAATGGGATAATATATGCATCGCAGATCACTCGATTGGCGTAAAAAGCTCATAATTGCAATGGATGCAGCTTTTGGAATGGAATACTTGCATGCGAAAAATATTGTCCATTTCGACCTGAAGTGTGACAATTTGCTCGTTAATATGAGGGATCCACAAAGACCCATATGCAAGGTGTGTATGCTCTCCATTAGCATTATACTCTATAGGCCCTTCAATCTTATACTGAAGGCTGTAAAAGCCCAAGTAAATTTGCAGTTTATATTTGCCACACGGACATATCATTATTGTTTGCATGTTCAAGGTTGCGGATTTTGGTTTATCTAGAATCAAACGCAATACTTTAGTATCTGGTGGCGTGAGAGGAACCCTTCCCTGGATGGCACCAGAACTACTGAACGGAAGCACCAACCGGGTATCTGAGAAGGTTCGTACTCCGCATACCTAATATTTACCGTCTTAACCAATGTGAAGGAAGGTGTGGTTTACATAAAAAACTGACGATATGGTATTGATTTTTGGTAGGTTGATGTTTTTTCCTTTGGCATTTCAATGTGGGAGATCTTGACTGGGGAGGAGCCTTATGCAAATATGCACTGCGGAGCTATTATTGGTAAATATGTGCTGATTGAGCTAAATTGAAATGTTCACTTCAATGCTTTTCGTTTTGCCAAAATCATAAATCAAGGCATGATAAGAAAGACGTGACAAAATTGGTTCTTGGGAAAATGACAGTTTACTACACTTAACTAGACATCATTCTCACTATACTACCATAACTAAAGAAGCCACTTGAATGTTATACCCGAACTTATTTTTTGTCCCACGCATACACTAACACCGTTAAAATTCACCGTTACTTTAGTAAAAAAGTGTTAAATATCCTTAGTTATATATCAAAATTTTGAAGTATGACATCTCATTTATGTTTCTCTCTTCTCTTTTTTATACCCTTACTTGCATTTGGATAGTTTTGAGTGAGATAGAATTTGAGAAACTTGGAGGAGAGAGAAAAAACATGAAGGAGATGACATACTTTGAAATTTTCTTTACTGAACTCCACTTACACGAAAAATCACCTGGTTCAATTTATCATTAGAGTTTAGACTATACGCATTTTGATACATGAACCCGTGTTTGATTGGCTTTTCTGTTCCATGTTGGTAAATTCTGCTGAAGGTGGTATTCTCAAGAACTCTCTCCGACCTCCCGTTCCCCGATATTGTGATCCCGAATGGAGGAAGCTGATGGAGCAATGCTGGTCACCCGACCCCGAAACCCGGCCCTCCTTCACCGAGATAACCAACCGCTTGCGTTCCATGTCAAAAAAACAGATAAGCCCCGTCGTTTCCACCTGAACCCGCCATTCCCCTTTTCAGGTACGCGCTTTGTGTTGAAGGTCAAAGATGTTTCGAGGCCGAGCTTTGGTAGAGACTAAAAGGAAATGCTCTGTTTTTCCAGTTTGTTGATATGATATCATTTGTTTATTCTTTTTAAAGACCAGAACATGGGTTCATAGAAATGTAAGTGATTTGAGAGCACAGCTTTGACTTGAGCTTCTCTGGTAAGTTTGCATTTGTTATGTTCAGTTTTTTAGGAGAGAAATGATGTGTATAGATATAGATATGCACAGAAAGAGTGTAAACTTGTTCCTTTGACATATCATATTTGCTTGAGTTTTGCTGTGACACTCTTCATATATATTCTTTATTCATGGATGCAAGGAAGTAATTAATTATTATTTTATTTGGGAAGATTATTGCATTTATTCTAATAAGTTAGATGTTGTGTGCATAAATGACTTTCTTCAAGTACAGCAACCTTAATCTATTTGATTACAGGGATAATTGCAAAAATGACCTGTTTTTCTAACTTTGTTAAAATAGACCAGAAATGGGCCACATGTAATTAAGGGAAAATGGCAGGAAGGTGCTGTGTATATTAATTGCAAAAAATGTGTTCTAAACTTTATATTTTTGTGCAAAAGTGTGTATTTTTATAAAAAATGATGAAATTGTCTTTGAAATTAAAAATAAATATTTTCAGAACATAATTATAAAAACAATTTAACTAAAAAAATATTACAAATTTTGATTATAAGAAAATAGAAGTTTTTGTTACAAGTTAAAAATAGAAAAACTTTTGAAAGTATTTTTTTCTTTTTTAAAGAATCGTTCTTTAGTGCTATAGGGCACATTTTTACTATTTTCCCTGGTAAGTTTACAAGCACCTTTTATCATTTGTAATGGGTCGATACCTAATGGAAATATGCTATTATGTTTCCTGATTTAGTTTTAGCAAAAACAAATTCTTTTGTTCCATCAGTTTTTATTTGCATACAGGGACGACAACTCGACAAATTTAGCGATGTCGTTCCTATATCGTGAGACTGGGGACACTGACTCCCATCGGGTCGGATGATTTTTTTTCATCCGTTTTGCAGAGCTGAAGTGTAACTCAAAAGTAGGAGAAAAGTTTTAGAAGCAGAAGCAAACTTGATTGAGTCTTAACAATATTTGAATAAGTTCTCCACAATTACAACCATTCAAGCATCATAATATCCATAAGTACCCCTTTCTTTTACAACATTCCTAAAGGGGTCTGAGAAAGCATTCCCATAAAAATTGAGAATAATACAATTCGCCTTCAAATACATCGACGAGAAGCAAACGCTAAAGTAAAGAGTGGGTAAAGGCCGGATGCTTCATTCGGGATCAGGCGAACCCCCGGGAACCAGCTGCATAGCCATATCAAACTTACTATTACCATAGAGAAGTGAATAGAATAAACTCATCGATAAAACTTGAGACATGGTTGATGAGTTAGGAGTGTGCGAGTGCCACAATCTTTTGGTATTTATTTGTACTAGATCACCTTTCACGAATGAAACCTTAGGTATGATTCCAACTAGTTTCGTTTTATATTCTTTCTAGAGAAAATGATAGTTTACTACACCCAACTAAGAGAAAGCATAAGCGCGGAAGAAATGACATTGAAATTTTGATATTTGACTGAGGGTGTTTTACACTTTTACACAACGAAAAAAAGTTAGGGTATCAGTCAAAGCAGTTTTTTAGTTAGGTGTAGTGAGGTGAGAATGATGTCTAATTGGGTGTAGTAAACTGTCATTTTCACTTCATTCTATGTTGGGTCCACAAGGAAACACAAAGGGCGTAACCCTCACATGTTCCATAACCGTTTCCACAGCTCATTCTATAGGCTATGAGTTCAGCCTCGATAACTTTATATTAGAAGTCTCAAGTTCACTATAAAGGCTTTTCGTCGAGGAAGTAATTAAAAAAAAAGCCTGTTATCTAAGCATTAAAAATCTATAAACTACTATTGGCTATTGAGGCATAAATAAAGCATTTGTTGTAGAGAGTGGATGGCATGAAGTGCTTACAATGGCAATGTTGTTCCCATTCAGCAGGATCTGGTCGAGCTTTGTTATTCGCCGCCCTTCAGCAGTGATTTCGCTATAAAACACCCAGAAGCAGAAAAGAAGTATGAAATTAGGATTCTGAATTTAACATACAAAACAAAGATTTTCAATAGGAGGAATGCTCCTCCACAGGCAGAACTCAAAATCATGTTATTAAGTCCCAGATGCTTAATTGAACTACAAATCATTTTACCTGTTACAATTGCTCATTACTTCCCTACACTAAAGAACAGTAAATTCACGTGGAAATATTGTTTCCCTCAATATATCTACTCCTATGGGTGCTGAGGGTGCAGAATCTGACGTGGACACACAATGACTCGTAGAAAATATCAACTTAATCATGACAAAAACCATCTAAAACACCCAATTCACAAATAGCAACCCCCTGCAATGAGAAGAAAAACAATGTCGGTTTGACTATGGAAGAGGAAACCTGAGGAGCCTGAACACAATAGTTACTCACGAGCCGATGAAAGTCTTTTTTTGATCAACAGTGAATTAAACAACAATACCACTGGTATAGGGATTGGAACCAGCGACTCTGCCGATGAAAGTAGTTGGAAGAAATTGGAATTAAAGTAGTATTAGTTGAGGGAGATTAGAATATCCAAACCATTCACGGTCAAAGACATCATTGTAGCATAAGATATCACATACAAACACATAAAGTGTATGTAAACCATCTGATAGGCCGTGTGAAGTACTATGTTTATTTCAGCCACTGGTTATGAGAAGTATGTGCTACTAGATAAAGTTCTGTTTCGTTTCAACCTCGTCCTTTCAATTCAAGTAGTTCCCACTATATCTTCTGGGTCTATGTGATACGTAGCAAGCCCCGTCGACCCATTATTTTAGCTGTTTATGAAACTAACTATACACCTACAGGTCCATTGACTTCCTTCGACTCCCCTTCTACCTACAAAATACCTAATACTGCTAGTAATACTGTAATACACGTTACCTTCGCAAAAGGAACAAAAGTGTGAAGATGCAAGTTACCCGATAAATAAATGTATGTTCTCATAAAATGGCACAGTAATCAGTGTTCTAAAAATCTCTGATTTGTCTGATTAATTCCCTATAATTCATGATTAATCCTTCAATCTGATTTATTTTCCGATTAATCCCCGATTAGTCCTCAAAAGGCCCTCTCCGCCCTACTAGCGCCTAGCATTTTTTAGAATACTGCCAGCAATTGAAATTCAGAGGCTTAAAATTGATATATAGTACATATCTAATTATTTAGGCACTTTCAAATCATAAACCAAACAAAACAAATGTTGAACCAAGCACAATCATAACTACAATAAGCTCGTAAATACCATATTTACCATAACAAGTCAACAAAATGTCAAAAACCAAAATAGTTACACAAAGACCCAAAAACAACCTCCATTTTAGTTCTCAAAGTTGGATACAAGTTAACAACACTCAATTTTCAGCCATCAATACTTCAAATAACAAACCCAAATGTTAAAACAAACCCTAATTTCGATGAAAACGCACAAAAGCAACAATTCAACAGAGATGCGAAGAATGTTCACATACTATTCAGTGACATCTTCAAGCACCATGTTCACATACACATCGAACCCTCTCAAAGTCCCAACCAGCTCCTTGTCCCCTTTCATTATCACCCATATTTTGGACCCGATACACCGATCAATGAGCTCTGCAAATTTTCCATCACAAGCAAAACTTTAAAACACACTGCCGTAACTTTTTCTCGAGAAAATGGGGGAAAGAAAATCGCCCAGAAAGTGAAGGAAAGAGAAACCCACCTGAAGGAAGGAGCTGCGAAGGATTGCTCGCCATTGAAACTTCTCTGAACTGAGCTTTTGGCAACGATCGAATCGAATTTAAGGGTTTGTGGTTTTTGAGTTCAGAGTACACTTCTTGCATAGAGTTTTAGTAATATATATATATATATATATATAAATTGACAAAGACTATATTACCCCTATTTCCTTCACATACCAAATATACCATAGAAATTTAAGACCGCCCAAAAATAACGGAACCAACCCCAACAAAACCGAATAAAAAGCAACTGATTTGGTTCGATTCGGTTATGAACAAATCTAGAACTTAATCTGTCGGTTAGGGCTTCCCAGAAAATGAAGGAACTGAACCGACCCCAAAAATAGCCGAACTAAAAAGAATCGATTTGGTTCGATTCGATTACGAACAAAACTAAAACTTCATTGTTCGATTAGGGCTGTTCATGAATAACCAAACCGACTCAAAAATAACTGAATTAAAAGAACTGAACTGGTTCGGTTCGATTATGAACAAAATAAAAAATTATTGATTCGGTTTTGATTTATAGAATTAGAATCGATAAAAATCGAACTGAATTAAAACCGATCGATTTCGACACGTGGCTATTTTAGGTCATTGATTTTCGGTGATTAGACCTAAAAATATTGGTGCAACGATGAATAAGTCAAGATCGACCAAAATGTGTGAATTTCATGAAAATCTGTTTTAAAAAATCTAACAGAAAATTAGTAAGTCAGATGATAAGTCACAACGCCCGAGAATGTGAGAATTTCATAAACTTCTATTAATAAAAACTTAAACGAACAAAAAATTGACCGGTTCAAAACCAAACCTATCAGTTTAATTCAGTTTTGAGCCGACTCGGTTTAAAATCGAACTGTGAACAGCCCTAAGGGATTAGAACCGAATCAATCAACAACTGTACACATACCACGTGGAGGAAATCCACCGGTGGATCAGTTGCTACGCAAGGCGGTTGTAGCAGGTGAGCGAGGCCTTGTTTGTGGGGGCGATATTATAAATAACCAGAAAGCTGAGGGGTTACGTATTAAACACACAAATGATTAAATAAAATTGGCGTGTTCTAGTTTATATTTAGGGGTAAATGCATATGTTTACCTTTAACTATCAGTCACACAAGACATGATTACCCAATGTTTTTTTTCTTACACATGTTTACCCAAATAATTTTTTTACGAACAAGGAGATACAAAAATGGACGAAAAATTGAGTTACGTCCAAGATATGTCCGTTGCTCACATTTTCCCTTCCCAAAATGTCCTTACTCACATTTTTCCTCCTCAAACTACCCTTAATCATCTCACTCACATTATATGGGATGAATGACTCCAAATAATGCTCTTATTGACCTCAATTTATTTTACTTTAATATCCCAAAAAATATTCTAAGTTACTTCCCTTCGTGATTATTTGTGTATATCTTGAAAAGAAACACAAACATGTCATGATAAAACCATTTTTGTGCATATCTTGAAAGGTTCAAAATAGATCGATAATTACAACATAATCATAAAAGGTTCAAAAGACATACCTATATAATATCATGGACAAGCTAATTATCGAAGTTTCAAATTCTAACAAAAAAGATTGAAAACCCAATTTTACGTTCATTTTTGGATCTCCAAGGAAAAAAAATATTGGGTAGTCATGTGTTTGTGACTGATAGTTAAAGGTAACCATATGCAATTACCCCTTATATTTATATATTTACCGTATTTATTTTTTTGGGTATAAGATCAGATCAAAAATCACCATCGCACCTCCACCCATTTTCTTCTATATCTCCGCGATCCTCAAAGCAATCAATCATCATACAGACCAAATCAAGAGAAAATCCATTTTCTTCTCGTAAAAATCCTTGACCCTTTTTATGTATGATCTTAATTTTGTGTTTTGTGATTGTAATTTTGTTGAATGGTTCTGATTCGATTCGATCCGATCCGATCGATATCTGATGAATTTTGTTGAATTCAGGTGTTTTTTGTGATCTGATGTGTCCATGGTTGTATGTTACCTGATAAATTAATACAATTTTGTGGATTTGGATGTGAATTGGGGATCGGATTGTGGTTAGGGTTTGATGAAGTTATTGGGGGAAGGATCTGAGGGCTTGTGTTGTTGAGATTATGAATTGTGGTTGTGTGTTCCCTGATAAATTAAGAATTTTTGGATTTGGATGTGAATTGGGGATCGGATTGTGGGTAGGGTTTGATGAAGTTATTGGGGGAAGGATCTGAGGGCTTGTGTTGTTGAGATTATGAATTGTGGTTGTATTTTACCTGATAAATCAAGAATTTTTGGATTTGGATGTGAATTGGGGATCGGATTGTGGTTAGGGTTTGACAAAATTATTGGGGGAGGATCTGAGGGCTTGTGGTGTTGAAATCATGAGTTGTGGCTGTATGTTGGATAAATTAATACACTTTTTTGGATTTGGATGTGAATTGTGGATTGGATTATGGTTAGGGTTTGAGAAAATTATCAGGGAAATGATCTGAGGACTTGTGTTGTTGAATAGAAATGATAAAATTTTGGAATATTTGAATTGAATCTCTGGTTTTGCTCTTTTGCTGTGAAGTTGCATTTTTAATAAACTTTGTCTTCGTGTTCAGAATAAGAAAATATCGTAGGATTTGACTTTTGAGGGATGGTTAATTGTAACAATGGGATTTTCAAAATAACAATAGCAGCATAAATTATGAATGAAAAAGCTTGAAGTATCATTGTGATTTGAATTGAGATAGTGTAATTGACTTAATCTGTGGAAAAGATGGGTTATACTGTAAATATTGAGCTAATATTCATCATCTCTAAAGTTTGAGAAACTTGGAAAGTTTATCAAAATAGTTGAAGTATGTGCTTTACTGATTATAAATGACATATGAATCACTTTGTTTCCATATTCTGTCTCTTAATTGTTGAAGAAATATGATAATTGTACGTATTAACATTGTTTTTAAGTGAACTGAGATCTTTTGTACTTGACCATCATTTCTGTTGTGATATGATGGCAGGTTTAGGACTCATTGCTGGTTCTACTGCTCAAGACATAGTTGTTAAGTATTTTATTTGAGGCTGTGTTCCGTCAAGTTTCATAGGACTGTGCATTACTACATTGTTTGCATACTGTGGAGGATTGCATGAGTGCTTGCCTTGTGATGTGTTTAGAAAGTGAAAGTAAAGATTCAGTGTGTTTTTAATTGCTAAGATTCAATTGAGGCTCGGAAGCCCCCAGTAGGAAATATATTTAGAGTTCATCCTCTTGGTAAGTATATATGTAGTTCATAATATTTTCTCTATGTTAATGATTTATAATCATCGATGACATGATATGTATTCCCAGTTCTATATGTTTTATCCTCACAGATTGTTTATGAAATATTCTACAAAGATAAGTCATTTACTAAGTTATTGACACCATGTGTTGTTAAAACTCGGCTTTGTCATATTGATGATTTTGAGATAGATGCGAGATAATTCTCGAAAGTGTAAATTAAAATGGATAAGAGGATATTCATGAATGAAGAGGTAGAATTAGTTAGATTGCTTAGTCCTATGCACTGAAAAATGAATACCCTGAAGCAAATGTAATATCAGATTCAACGTTAATAAATGGCAAAGAGGATGATTGTTTTAAATGTAAGGTTATTTTTATTTTCTCATGCTGGGTTGGGTAACTTAGGTTACATGGTAGTTTCAGCTTTCTTGTCTAATGGGAAAATGATATATTATGTAACTTGATAAAACTCGTGGGAGTGCTTTTGATCCCTACTTTTGTGGCATGGTTCCGACGCATTGGTTGTAACATAAACATAACTTTGTGTAGTAGCACTTATTTTCTGATCAATTCAATATGTCGAGCAATTTTACTACAGTGTAAGCAAAATGGCTGGTGTAAAGCGAAGAGCATATACTGGTTCAGATGTTCGTGCTCTTCCCAAGGAACTGGATGAGATTTCCTGTCCTATTTGCATGGACCACCCGCATAATGCTGTTCTTCTCCTTTGTAGCTCCCACGATAAGGGTTGCAGATCCTATATATGTGACACGAGCTACCGACACTCAAACTGCCTGGACCGGTTCAAAAAGCTGAGGGGAAATTCTGGGGATGGCACAACATTACCAAGTTCGTCTGATATGAACACGGTTACGACAGCCAGTGAGAGTCACAATCCGAATGGAAGAAACACTTCAACAACTGCTTGGGGAAATAACAGTGAAGGTATCATGGAAGAGAGGGTTGAGCATGCTGAAATAGATGCGGAGGAGAATCCATCAGAATCGAAAGCTAATTTGAAATGCCCTATGTGTCGGGGAGCGGTGATAGGCTGGGAGGTTGCGGACGAGGCTAGAAATTATCTCAACCTGAAGAGGCGGAGTTGCTCCAGGGAATCATGCTCGTTTTCCGGCAGCTACCAAGAACTGCGGCGACACGCCAGGAGGGTTCACCCAACGACTCGACCGTCTGACATTGATCCATCCCGAGAGCGTGCATGGCGGCGCCTCGAGAACCAGACTGAATACGGTGATATTGTGAGTGCCATACGATCAGCCATACCAGGTGCTGTTGTGGTCGGGGACTATGTCATTGAAAATGGAGATAGGTTATCCGTTGAAGGCGACAGTGGCAGAGGTGGAGGTAATGGGTCACTGTGGAGCACGTACTATTTGTTTCAGATGATCAGCAGCTCGGTTGATGGCCTGCCTGACCGAAGACCACCTCGGTCAAGGGCTTGGACAAGGCATCGCCGCTCAGCAGTAGGGTCTTTACCCGAGCGCCGGTTTCTTTGGGGTGAAAATCTATTAGGCCTACATGACAATCGTGATGATGAAGTTGACCTACATATTCTAAGTGATATAGGCGAAGACGAGTCTCCAGTTCCAAGGAGGAGAAGGCGCGATGATGAAGATGGCTTGCATATTATAACTGATATAAATGAAGACGAGTCTCCAGTTCCAAGGAGGAGGAGGCGGTTGGCGCGGTCAAGGTCTGACGAAAATCATCCATGATGAGCATCAGCTTGTTTCTGATGAAGTTCCAGTTCTCTACCATAAACGGAACTAGCTTCAGCTGACCAGTTGGTGGTGTTATGCTCATCACCATTATACCCTAAATCCATAAGTTTGGAGTAAACTGTTGTGCACATGAAAAGTCTGGCGATGCTCAACAATCAACTCATGTTTTAACCTTGAATCTGGGTGGTATCACCCATTTTATCTGTAAAAATGTTCAAATTTGGTCTGTAAAATTATCATTTGATTAACAGTTGTTCCCATTGAACTCTTATTGTACATGATGCTTTAGTTCAATATCATTTGAATAGATTTGGTCAACAAGTAAATCAGCAAGTGTGTATTTTACATTTTACTTCAGGGTTATATACTGCTTGGTAATGTGATAGAACATTATGTTCTCAGATCATTACTCTCTAGAACTTGCTCTGTCTTTCCAGGAACAAATTTCCTGGATTCTTGGTTCCAGATTCGACGATCATGGCGATGCCACGAAGATCTGGAACAATTTGTGGAGATAAGACGGGCAGGTCAGCTCACCTGGGTCTCATTAATATCATTAACCCATGAGAAGGAAATGTAAGAGAAGCTCAGACACATGACAGAACACAACAAACTGGTAGGTTTCTTTATCTCTCAATTTTGTTTCTGTTCTCACTGTCAAAGATTATTTAATACTTTTCACATGATTAGTGCATTTCTCACATTTATCTCCCCATGTGATTCATGTAGTGCCCACTTGAAAAACCAGAGCTGCACTAAAGTGGAGAACCCATCTGTTACCATCTTCTGTGCACATGGTGAGTTCAGTAACTTACCATTTCAGAAAGAATAGATAATGTTTCACCCCATAACTATGATGAAAAAAATGTTCCTGTCTTTAGATCTGTGTCTTGTTGGTTGGTGATCGTGTCGGTGAATTTTTATCTGTTCACTGAATATAAACTTGCATATTTGTTAGGTTACAGGACTCCCATCCCCATTTCCTCGTCTCCTCGGTCTTGTTCTTTTTCAATATAGTTGTTAGGGTACATGTCTTTCTTTGTTTATGCATAATGTTTATAGCCAATATTTATCAACCAATGCTCGTAACATTAGTTTTTTCAACTTAGTGTGTCATCGTGTAATATTCTGCAGCAAATGCGACAAAGTTTCTTTCTTGAGTCACTGTCTAAACATACATAAATGTCTGGAGGGGACCAAAAGCTAGTGTATGGATGCAGAAGTTGCCACCAGGGCTCAAACCCAGATTCTCGTCTTAAATAAACCCGAGAAATTTTTCTTAGTACCCACCACATGGAACTCTCATATTTATATAACCCGAGAATCTGAAGCCAACCCTTCCCTATTCACTGCTTTGCTGTCTCACCATTTTCCGTGGATTCAGTCCCTTTTTCTTGTCATCTTCTTCCCATAGGCCTCACAGTGAGGACAGGACAGATAGATCTCTCAGTGCTGTCCATTTGACCAAGAAAATCGCTTAATCACATAGCAGACACATTTTTCTATTATAAACCAGACATGCAGGTTAAAAGTTGTGTATTAGTTTTTTTATGATCCGAATATTTGTAGTCTATTATTACACTGCTCGTCACATGGGAGCTAACATGCCTTCTTGCTTCCTATATCATGTCAGGTTCTTCATTGGCTCTTTGGGGTCACACAAGACCGAACAAGAGACAATCCTTCAAACGAGGAGACTGGTAACAATTTTGACCGAAAACATGTTATGGTATTTGAAGCTTGTGTTTTTGTGTGTTGACCTGTTTCTGTTTTCTTTATTACAGATCAAGAAGTGAAACACGAAGATCTAGTCTTGTTTAGGCGTCGAAAGGCTTGGAAGAAGCTGAAGCGATTCGGGTTTCTGTGTAGGAGAGACGTTGATATTGCAAAGTCTGGCTTTTACAGTACTCTCAATTTGAAGAGACTAGAAAGCTCTAACAGGAGGCAGCATTGGGAAATCTACAATATGAAGGAGGCTATAACTCGAGGACTGGGCATCGGTCACAAGCAAGACTCGTCTACTCATTCAGGAAACAAAGTTCTCCCAATAAGCGAAGCTTCAACGAGCTCAAATGACGAATGCAGCATGTCAGAGAAGAAGGAGAAGCTCAAAGGGGACAAGACGAAAACCATGTCCAGAATGAAGGAGCTGTTGAGATGGGCTGCAAGTGCAAAATCCGAAAGAGGAGGAAAATTCATGGGTCGAAAGGTAAATCATATTCTCTAATCATATTTAAGTTAAAATTATGTTATAAAATTCTTAATTTTTGGGGTAATTTCGTCATTTTTATAAAATACACATTTTGCAAAAAATGCAAACAACCCATCACCCTTTTGCAAATATAACAGGCACTAGTAAATGAGAAGCATGATCATCACATATTTGGTTCTGGTAACTGTTGCTTTCATTTAAGAACATACCATCCAACTTATTTGCCTGTATTCAATGCTTTTCGAGTTATATTTCTTCTCCGTACCAATCTAGGTACAGGCATGAATTTGTAAGGCCAATACAGCACATGAACCCATTTGTCTGAATTTGATACATAAACCAGTTTCATGTTCGAAAAGCTGTAAAGTTTTGAACTTTATATCAGATTATCAGTCATAGATCTGTCTAAAACATGTGAAACGTTTTTTTAAATTCAGGTACTGCATTTTAGGAACCGAGCAACGCTGAAGACAGTACCAGACGAAGATCGGCTGAGCACAGACTCGCCAAAGATCAGCTTCAGGTGGGATGTGGAGAGCTGCTCCACCACTTCCTCTGTGTACTCAGCCATCTCGAAAGTTTCTTCACTGAGAAACGATCACACGATGATCAACACATCGATGAATTCGACTCCTCTCCACGATATGGATCCTTGCACTTCCAGGAGGAGAGGGAATTGGATCACCACAGACTCTGATTGTAAGATATTTTCATTGTTCTGTCTGTCTTCCTTAGTTTCTCAGAAGAAGAAAAAAAATTGTGTCTGTTTTTTAACTGTAATTTCCTCTTTGGTGGTCACAGTTGTGGTGCTGGAGCTATGAGGACAGACAGATCTGAAATGGTGGATCTTGCAGAGCTGAAACCAGTTTTCAAGCAATTGAAGTGGAGAGATTTTTTTATGGGTTTTGCTCATTATATCTCTTTTTTTTTTGCTCTTGTTCTATCTGATAAC
Source organism: Geranium brycei (assembly GCA_036897365.1). NCBI lineage: Eukaryota > Viridiplantae > Streptophyta > Magnoliopsida > Geraniales > Geraniaceae > Geranium > Geranium brycei. The sequence continues at coordinate 26,690 of JAYMTP010000131.1, forward strand.
TAAGGATCATGATCATGAAATGTATGAGAGAATGTGTAATGAATTTGTCCTCCCAGGAGACAAACCTAACAAGTGTTTCAATCATGTGGAATAATCAAATATCACTATCATGAAGAACAATAAGAAAAAAAACTTCTTTTTTTCTTCTTAATTTGTCAAATTCAATGATTTTTGTAATATTAAAAAAATCCAATGAAACTAATTAAGACTATTCTAACACTTACATGATACATCTCTAAAAATAAGTGTCCACCGTGGTTAACTTAAAGGTGTTAATAATCATTCGTTATCTTATTTTCTGTTGCATTATTATTAATGATGTTAAGTAAGAGTTTAAAAGTAGTAATTAACCTCATAATATTAATTTTCTCCATTCACAATAGGGTTCAGGTCTCACCTTTACGAGCACCGTGCTCATTGTATCATCGACGACACTAAACAAGTACTCGAGAAAGCCTTATCCCTCGCCCTCAAATTCTACATCAGCGGACTTGCTAAATGCGTCTTCAACATCCTTCTTGTCATCACCTTCTGCACCTCCGCCCCCCGCCACAAATCGTGTCAACAGTTACTTTGACTTCCTTCTTATCGTCGCCAACGAGAATGTTATGTATCTTATTTTGGAACATATTACTATTCTTTATATGCGTGAAGACCTAACGCTGAAGAATATTGTGAACTCGATGAACGATCTAACGTCGCCGCTTCGCTGGTCTCAGCAAAAAAAAATCAAATTTGTGCACTCACATGTTATCAAACTGATTTTTTTCTATTAATTGTAACTAACGATGCAACTAAAATTAAGTCAGCCATAATAATTATTAACAATTTTATGCAAAAAAGTATAATCAGTTTCTTTTTAAGCTTCCCCACCTTGATCACAAGAGATTCGAAACTAAAATCTCTCTATTAATAATACGAGGCTCAAACCATTACGGTGTCCTTTTAATAACAATTAAATTTTAATTAAATATTATATATTAGTGTATGACTCCAAATAAAACGGCACAACTGTACACAAGACATTTAGTACATCTCAAAGAAGAAGAATATATTCAGAAATTAATTAATTTGATTTTGTGTAGGGTGGGCACGTCATGAACCGAACTTCTCGATTCTCAATATATATAAGAACCAAACATAAAAATACTATGTGAGACACAATTCAATTATGGGTCCGGTTCTAGGAGATTTGGTTTTGATCATGCTCGATTGAAATCGGTTAGTTTTCAATCCTGAATTCATGCTTGATTTTTTAGTTCAAATTTAATTATGATATATAGCCAAAAACATTGAATTTGCAATTATATAAAATAATAACGAAAACCAAATGTTAAGGTTCAATTATTACAATAAAATTGAAATACAAAGCTTGCAAACAAAATAACCACAAAATATAAATAATACACGTGAGTGAACTAGAGGATGACACGTTGCGACACAAACATGTTCAGTTCTTATCAGGTGATCGATAATTTTAAATTTTTAAAATCAAAATCAAACAATTGTCTTGAATTTAAAATCAAAATCGAATCATCATCCGCAAATTTTATTTTTTCAACTTCAAGTCCAGTTCGATTCTCCATTTGGGACTAGTCCTGGTCTAAAGCGTCCACCCTAATTTTTTTAGTGTGACTCACACACGTACAAAGCAATCGTGGCCATGGGCTTCTCTTATGCGAGTCCGAAACTAGTTTTTTGGCAGGCCATAAAGTACAGCCCAATTGGCCCATTTGACCAGCTCAGGCCCATGTTCAATATTATATTAAGGATTGTTTATCCTTTAAACCAACTGCTTATCATAACTACCGGTCTCACCCCGAACAGAAACTTCTAATCTTAATAACCATCATTCCCGCGATCACATGGTTTGTCCGAAGAATTAAAACAAAAATAGAGTAAAATAATAAAAAGTATAATTGCACCTAGGTATACAATATACTTCTCAAAATAATTTTCACATGATTTTTTTTAGCTTGATAAGTCACCTAAAAACTATATATATATATATGTATAAAATACTCGGCTACAAATCTATATAAAACGTCCAAATTATGTCCAATCGTCGGGTCTGAGACGAGCGTTGTCTAGCGTGCGACACGTGACATGGTCCATCATGTTCTACATCGTTGCACTACATGTTCTACATGGCGCTTCAATTTTGCACGGGTCCATCATGTTCTACAACATTGCATTACATGTTCTACATGGTTTATATAACATTGCACTGCATGTTCTACAGTTTGGACGTTTGGACATTTTTTTAGTTTGTAGCCGATATCTCCTATATATATATTTTTTTTTTCTTCAAATAAGTACATTGTACACCTACAATTTTGCCTACATTTATAAAGTTTAGATATATCTAGGTGCAAAAAAAGAGATTTAAGTGACCTATCATACTAAAAAAATATTAAGTGTTGCAAAACTCGTTTCAACAATTGTAATAGTTGCAAGGGATAATTTCATAAAACACCCATTAAAGTAGGCTAAATCTTACATGACATTTCATAGAATTATTCTTCTCAAGGACAACCCCTAATTTGACAATTTATCTCACTCATTTTTCCTTAAGTTTTAGCTAACCCTGTTAAAATTTGAGGTTAAAAAAAAATTATCCCTAAATATGTTTTAAATTTTTTAATCATACCCTTTTGACACTCTCTCCTCCCTCCACCATTTTCAGCATCTTTTCCCATCACCAAATCAAAAACACTAAACACGCCTCCAAATTCACTCCAAACAGAAAAATCTATACCTAAATCCATTTCATTCATTAATCAAGAATAAAAAAATTGGCAGTCAATTAATAAATTAAACTACTACACTTTTTTTGCTGAACACACTGGAGTTCCAAAACTCACAAACCCACCACCAAATCAAATCAAATCAAGCATTAGTTGTACTAAACAAAACATGTTTGGCGGTTGAGAAAACACATGAAAACAAAACGAGAACTCGAAACCCTAAGAAAATCGGGCAGAGAAGCCGAATTCGTTTCCCTGTCGCCCTCCACGTTATTGCCACCTTCCTCGCATTTGACGTCATTCGAGCTGGACTCATTAAGAAACATGTTGTCACCTTCCGGTTTCGGCGAGGAGTCCTCCAGAGAGGCCTGGAGCCAGGGAATGGCATCGTGGTCGGCGATGGCGGCATTGAAGCGGCAACAGAGTACTTGAGTCTGCAGTGAGGGCCAAGGGAGGGAAGGTGGTGCGGGTGCGGAGCTCCAGAGTGAGGTCAAACACGGTCAGGGGCAGTACAATCTTTTTAACCTCAAGTTTTAACAGAGTTCGCCAAAATTTAACAAGAAATGAAAAAAGCAAGATAAATTATCAAATCAGTAGACGTGCGTTCGAGAAAAATAATTCTAATAGGTACTGAGTGAGATTTGACTCAATGTCCCAAATTATTCTTAGCTGCAATTATATTATTCCTAATAAAAATAAATCAGAGTTCGCGGCACGGCCCCACAAACTAAATACCAACCCTCTCTCTCTGACGCATATCCACAAACACTTTGTGTGCACTCTCTCTTCTCCGTCTCCGATGAGCGACGCCGGAGCTCCGGCGAGATTCATCGGCCTGAGCACCGACCTCACCGAGCTCATCTTCTCCTACCTCCCCGTCCCCTCCCTGATCCGCGCCTCCGCCGTCTGCAAGCTCTGGAACTCCATCGTCCTCGACCCCTCCTTCTCCTCCACTCCGGCGATCCTCCGCCGGAGCCAGCCATGGTTCTTCCTCTGCGGCCTCCACAACACCTCCTCCAAGAACCACCAGTCCTTCGCCTTCGATCCGGCCTCGGGCTCCTGGTTCCGCCTCCCTCTGCCCCCGTCGCTCTCCTCGCTCGACTCCTCCTCCTCCTTCGCCGCCGCCTCCGGCTTCCTCTTCACCACCGCACCCAACTTCACCTTCACGCGCTTCTTCACGCGCCGCCGCGGCCCCGCCGATCCGCCGCCGCTCCGGTTCTCGCGGATCAACCCGCTCCTCGGCGTCTCCGCCGAGCCGTCCAGGTTCATCGTTGCTGGAGGCGTGAGGTTCATAGGAGGCCTCGTCGACATCGAGGACCGCCTCGCGGTCGAGATCTACGACCCTAGGTCGCGATCCTGGGATCTGGGACCTCCGTTGCCGGACGATTTCAGATCCGGGAACTCGTCGCAGTCGCTCTCGTCGGCGCTGTTCGGAGGCAGATTCTACGTCTTCGGTATTTACTCTTGCTTCGTCTCTGCTTTCGATCTGCAGAAGCGAGTCTGGAGCGATGTTCAGACCCTGAGGCCTCCTGGGGTCATCTTCTCCTTCCTGATCGCTTGCGAGGACCGGATCGTGTTGGCTGGGCTGTGCCATTCTCAGGGAGGACCGTCGTTTACTCTGTGGAGCATTCATGAGGAGACGATGGAGTTCTGTGAGATTGCTGTGATGCCTCAGGACTTGCTCTATGGCTTGGTCGATGAGGAGGAGGACGATAAGTTTGCTAGCTTGAAATGTGTGGGATTGGGAAAGCTTGTGTATGTGTTCAATGAAGAGTACCATAAGAAATACCCGGCTTGTGTTTGCGAGATCGCCACTGAATCTCCGTATAAGTGCAATTGGAGGAGGCTTCCTAGGTTGCCATCGCCCGTCAACAAGTTCCACAAGGTCATCAGCTTTTGTTCGACTGTTTCGCTCGGGAATGTTCTTAGGGGAGATGGAGAAGAAGCATTTCACGCTCAAGGGAACAGATCAACTGATGAACTTGGTATGAACTATGAATCAACTCTCCGTTCTTTTAATTATGATTGATTTGTTGTTGTCAAGGATCAGTGTTCTTAGGAAATTAGCAATTTAGCATTGGTGTGATGGAAATATATAGTTGGCAGAAGTGATTGAATTAACTCTTTAGCCGTTTGGTTATGCTTGATTCTTTATCATCAATGAGCGGTGTCCTTAGAAAATTAGCAATTTAGCATAGATGTGATTTAAACGTATAGTGGGTGGAAGTGGTTGAATTAACCCTTTAGCCGTTTGGGTATGCTTGATTCTTTATCATCAATGAGCGGTGTTCTTGGGAAATGATCGACTTAGCATAAGTGTGATGGAAACATATAGTTGATGAGAGTGGTTGAATTAACCCTTTAGCCTTTTGGTCATGCTTGATTATTTATCGTTAATGAGCGGCGTTCTTAGTAAACTATCGACTTAGCATAGGAGTGATGGAAACCTATAATTGATGGGAGTTGTTGAATTAACCCTTTATCTTATGGTTATGCTTGATTCTTTATCGTTAATGAGCTATGTTCTTAGGAAATTATCGATTCAACAGAGGTGTGATGGGAACCTATAATTGATGGGAGTGGTTGAATTAATCCTTTAGCTAATGGTTATGCTTGATTCCTTTATCATCAATGAGCGATATTATTTATGAGAGTGGTTGAATTAACCCTTTAGCTGATGGTTATGCTTGATTCTTTATCATCAATGAGCGATGTTCTTAGGAGATTATAGATTTAGCATAGGTGTGATGGTAACCTAATAATTAATGGGAGGGGTTGAATGAACTCTTTAGGTTTTGTTTGATTCTTTATCATCAACGAGCAATGTTCTTAGGAAACTATCGACTTAGCAGTTAGCACTGGAGTGATGGAAACCTATAATTAACGGGAATGGTTATCTGCAACATGAATAGGCAATCGTAATCAAATTCGGTGTTACATGTTATACTTGTTTAAGAATTCGTACTCGTGCATGATTTGTTGACTTGTTGTTCTGACATTATATTTGTTCTTCCGTGATCCTGAATCTAATCCAGCTTTCAGTAATCCGATCTCAGTCTTATAATCTATTTCTAGGCTTTCCGTAGGGCTCACTACTCCTAAGCTTTGAAAATGATCACTCTTTCAATGGATGGAAACCTATTATTTAGCATAGGAGTGATGGAAACCTATAATTTAATGTGTTTGTTCAAGAATTCTTACTCTTGCATGATTTGTCGACTCATTGTTCTGACATCGTGATCATGAATATCTAATGCAGTTTTCAATAATCTGTCTTAGTCACATAATGTATTTCTGGGTTTACATAGGCTCATTACTCCTGAACTTTGAAAATCATCCATCTTTTATTTTAACGGGATGTCTAGAAATCTCCTCATTTCGATATTTTTATTGACTTGGAATCATCGCTCTTGTATTTAAACAGTTATTTAATTTCCTGCATATTTTGCAGTTTACCTATTCACCTTAAATTAATTTAATCCAGCTTGAAATGATCTGATCTTAGTCATATTATGTATTTATTATGCTTTCCGTATACTCCTACACTTTGAAAAAATTCCACTCTTTTAGTGGGATGTCTAAAAAACTCCTCATTTCCATATTTGTATAGACTCGAAATTGTCTCTCTTGTATTTAAACAGTCATTTAATTTCCTGTATATTTTGTAGTTTAGCTATTCACCTTAAATGTATTGCTATGCAGATTTGTCCTTGCCTTGTTGAATAATTAGCTATTCGCCACTTGCAATCTCTATATTCGGTAAAAGTTAGGCACTAGGTGTGGTGCAGACATAAAAAAATGAACTTTGCAATCCAATAATAGAAGGGTATTATTTGGGTGTAGAGTAGGGAAGAAGATGTCATTAACTTAATAAAAGAGGTAGGCATAGTATTGAAGAGGTTACGTCTCCTTTTCTCTTTATGTGCAAGGAAAGGTCCTAAGCAGAGATTAGCATCTTTCTGATGCAGACATAGAGGAGGAAAATGTTCTCTAAGTTACACTTTCTGCACATTCGTTTAGGTACTGTGATGGTGTTCTAAAACTCTTCGATACTCTCCGAGTTCTTCTCGAGAACTTGGGTAAAATCGAGTTAACCGACTTTTAGACCGGTTTTCAGTTATTGTTCTTGATAGTTCAGTTTTAGCGACACTCGTCAAACACGGTCAAAGTTGGTGAATTTTTTTGTCTCTTTATATATGATTTAAAACCGTTCTTTATGTATTTCCTTGTATATGGAAGAGGAAAATGTTCTCTAATTTTCACTTTCTGCATACTGGTTTAGGTATCGTACTAATGTTCTAAAACTCCCTGAGAACTTGGTAAAATTGAGTTCGGATTGATTGTCGCTTATCGTTCTCAGTGGTTTAGTATTGTCGACGTCTCACTCAGACAACAGTTATTTTTTATATACATGCTTTAAAATTACTCTATTGTCGACAAGTTGTCCTCGTCTCCTCCATGTAGAGTAGTGTTTTGTAAAATTGTTATCAATGTTTGTTGCTGTTTGAGCCTTTTGTTATGCTATTTGTTTTTGAACTGTGATTTGTGATTTTGTCTTATTTTATTGATATGCTTTCAACGATATTATTTTATCATAATGTTATTATCTTTATCATGAATATATGCATTATATGTATATAATTTTTCACCTTTTTTTCACAGGAATGAATGAAGATGACTAAGATGGAAGATGTGGAGATGGAAGAGTTTCGGGAAAATGGATAGGGAAGTGTGATTTGTAACATGTAATATCATAGGCTTGTAGATAGGATCATCACCAGCCATTGTTATCTGAATTGGGCTGGTATGGTTCTTGTGACTTTCATATATTGTAATTGTGTATGTGTATGTATGTATCCATGTAACATGACTTAATATTTATGAAAAACAAATGAACCATTTTATGATGGACTATTTATCAATTTAGTATCATCAATATTTTGGTTTTGAAGTTGTTTTTGGGTTTGTGTAACTCTTTAAATTTCTAAAGTTGTCAATATAGTTCGCTTAATTTATAATACAAATTTCATCAAGTTTCGTAGATCCATTTGCTGCTCTCCATTTTCAGTTCCACGGTGTTCTTTGGCGATGAGGTTGTCGAATCACCGTACTTTATGGCTTCGGAGGTGCTCTTTGGCAGGGACTACGGTGGTTTAGTGGTCGTCTGGTGCGTCTGCGTGCTTTTATTCTATTTGTTGGTCGGTGTTACAGCGTTTCGGTGGCTGAGATGTTACTTTTTCCATGCATTCATGTGGCAAGTGAGTGGCGAAGTCCCCATTCAGCTGTTTTAGGCGGTTATTTTGATCGTCGAGAATTTTGTTCAACTGTGTTGACCGAGGAAGATTGATGGGCTTGTGTTCTTTCGGAGCCACGAATGTTCTCCATCCATTAGAGGGCTTACACATAGCTATTAAGTGATGTCTTTTTAAGAGTTGGTTCAGAATAACTCTTGTTTCAGTATGTAAAATGTTTGTTACTCGTGTAATGAAGCAATACTTGATTTTGGGTCGTTCTACAATAAACTTTTATGATTATACTGTCGTGTTATTGACCAATCACTTTTTCTGTATGTTTAGTTGCATATGATATTGTGAGAGTCTAGTGCAGGGTCTGTCCACAAATTCTTGTTATGTCGTTCGTCATTTAATTTTCTAATAAAGTAGTTTGGTTTCTAAAAAAAATCTAATGTAATTCATTGAATACTATGCAGATATTACTATTTCATAATAAATATTTATTAAAAAATTAAAAAATATAATCAATTAAATATTAAACGAGTCAGCTTGCGAGCATGTCGAATCTTAAAATATCATATTCGAGTTATGCTTGTTTATTAAACGAGCATATTGATTACAACGATTTCAAACCAAATATTTAACAAATGGAGTTCGAACATCTCGGTAGAAACTCGCTCTAGTAATATACATTTAAAAATATTATATTAATTTAAAATATTCTCAACAGGGCAAAAAAATTATTATTTTTCAGATTTGGGACGTTTCAATCCTAACTGACCTTGAAAGAAGGAACACGTCAGCAATAAAAAATCACTGAAACAAAAAAGTATTTGTAAAATAAATAAAAAAACAGAAACTCCCATAAATAGCCGAGCACGTACGCTAACCAATCAGATTCACCGGTGGAAACCACGCGCCATATACTAGCGCGTGGGATTGAATAATCAGGTCCCTGACCAATCAGGTCGCGATTGGAAATAGAGTGATCCGCAAGGTTGTAACTAAATATACTCTCTCTCTCTCTCTGTTCGTCTTCTTCTTCATCGCTTCACTCTCTCTCTCTCAGTTAGGGTTTTAGTGAAAAAAAATTCTGTCGATTCGATTTTGGTTCAGCCATGGATAGGTACCAGAGGGTCGAGAAGCCGAGGCCAGAGATCCCCATTAGCGAGAACGAGATCCGAATCACCTCCCAGGGTCTCATCAGGAACTACATCAGCTACGCAACTTCACTTCTCCAAGTAGATTCTTCCTCTTCTTCTTCTTCTTCTTCATCTGATTTTGTGTTTGTTTCGTTTTGTGCATGGATTGATCGGTGATTTCTCTGTTTTTGTGCATTTTCAGGCCTGTTTTGGTTCTGTTTGATCGTGTGTTGGTTTGGCTGTTTAGGTTCTGAGTTTTGTTCGCTGTTCTTCGCTGATGGTGTGTAGGTTTTGCGTTGTTGAGATCGCGTGGTGTTAGATGTTCGTTTCGATTTCTGGTTGTTTGCTGGAGTTGTGTTCATGTGCTTGTTTTTGGTGTAATTTTTAGATTCTGGTGGTTTGGTGGTGGACATTGTACTGATCTTCATTTCCATGGTTATTATGTTTGTGTGGATCAATGTTGCATTGTTTGTTTGTGGTGACAGTTTGATGATAAATGTTCTGCTTGATTTGTCTTTGGCTGTGATGGATTTGGGAAAAATTTGGAATGGTTGTTGTTGGATTTATCAGTAAATGTTGCAGTGGTAGGTGTGATTTGTAGATTCATGTACATCAGCTGCGCCACTTCTCCAAGTACTTTCTCCTTCATCTTCTTCTTCGGATTTTATGCGTGTTTCATTTTGTGCATGGATTGATCGGTTATTGGTCTGGTTTGTGCATTTTTTGGAGCTTTTTTTGTTTGATTTGTTCGTAGATTGGTTTGGCCATTCAGGTTTTGAATTTTGTTCGCTGCTCTTCACTGATGATGTGTAAGTGTTGTGTTGTTGAGATCGTGCGGTGGTAGATATTCGTTTCGATTTCTGGTTGTTTGCTTGAGTTGTGTTCATGTGGTTGTTTTTGGGGTAATTTTTAGCTTCTGGTGGTTTGGTGGTGGACATTGTACTGATCTTCATTTCCACAGTTATTATGTTTATGTGGATCGGTGTCTCTGGTTGTTTGTTTGTGGTGGTGACAGTTTGATGGTAAATGTTCTGCTTGGTTTGTCTTTGGCTGTGATGGATTTGGGTAAATTTTGGAATGGTTGTTGTTGGATTTATCAGTAAATGTTGCAGTGGAAGGTGTGATTTGTAGATTCGTGGTTCCATCATGTATGTTTATAGTGGATTGATTCTTTGAATCTGCAAGAGGTGTTAAAATGGTAAACTAGTCTTGAGAACTAGATTCATTAATATGTTTTCATTGGCATTTGCTAGATATGGTTACATTTAAATCTGAATTTTTATGAAGATTTTGGACACCTGGTTGTATCCTCTTCAATCAGAGGAGGTAATCAATAATTGTTACTCCAGGACTCGATTTTGTTGTGTATACTGCTTCTTGTCCTAATTTATTGCTGCAGAAATTCGATATAATAACATGGTTGGATTACATATTAGGCATTACAAAATTTATGGTATCTATGAACATAGATGATCTGATATCCTTGCACTATGTTGGTTTACTTTTGTTAACATCAATTTGCATGAAGATTGTTCAATTCTGAGTTGTAGTGATGTTGGAAAAGGAAAATTGCTGTTAAAAAATGTATATGCGCTTTAGCAATTAGTTGTGATATATTTAGTCAGGCTTATTGAACTTTGATTGAATGCATTTTGGGTTATTTGAGTAGATAATATTAGATACTTCCTTCTATTTCTGGATAGGAGAAAAAGAGCAATGGAGGTTATTATTGCCCTTTTCATTTTCTACTGATTTGTGAAAATAATATGCTGTTTCTGGAATCTATTTGGTCAATAATTAAAACCAATCATGCATTTGATACCCTCTATATGGTATAAATGTAACCGTTTTTGTACAATGACGTTCTTTAGTGCTTCATTATCACATTGCCATATTGGTCATATTTGTTGTTAATATTTCAGGAGAAAAATGTCAAAGAAATTGTCTTCAAGGCAATGGGGCAGGCAATCAGTAAAACCGTAGCCATCACAGAGATCATAAAGGTTTACATCTTTTCAAGAATGAACATCTCTCTCTCTCTCTCTCTTTTACACACACACAAACACACAGGACTAACAAACCTTTATTTGCAAAATGCAGAAAAGAATCCCACACTTGCATCAGGATACTGCTATCAGCTCAGTAAGCATTACAGATGTATGGGAACCCATTGAAGATGGTCTTGTATCGTAAGTTTTCAGTCAATGTTCTATACATAGCCAGCTTACATTTAAGTGCATGCATGCTAATCGTATACTTCAGATGACTGAGCATACAATTTGATGCAGTGTGGAGACAACTCGCCATGTCTCAATGATCTCAATCACCTTGTCACCTCAAGAGCTGGACAAGGAGTCTCCAGGGTAAGTTGTTGACCAATCATGTTTTCTGTTTCCTGATTTCGACTCAGATGCTAATGATGTGCCGTTGTACATTTGTTTGATGAGTGTTTCCCTTTATACTCATTTTTTTCTTCTAATTTTCTAAGCATATTCTGTTAACTTCAGGTACCAGGCACCATATCCTGTGGAACAAGAGAAGATGCTGTCTTATCAGCAGCAGCAGCCTAGACAAGCACTCCCTCCATTTAAGCCTGTGAATGAAGGTGATCGCAGTGCAAAATTGGTAACAAGGTTTATTCTGTTTTCATACATTTTCCCTTCCATAGTCAATGTGTTTTGTGCTAGTGATTTCAGATTCATATGGGCGAGGGCGGGGTCGTGGTAGAGGTAGAGGGTTTGGTTGGGGTGGCCCTGGCAGGGGTGGATACGGAAACTATCAAGGTATAAATTCTAAACTCAGTTTTAATGGTTACAGTAGTGTGACCATTTACTAACTTAATCTCTTCTCTGGTAGATAATGGTGGGTACTCAAACTGGGGCCGAGGTGGCTATGGAAATTATCAAGGTATAATATTCAATATTTTTGGAACCAGCCTCTGATATCTAGTTTAGCTCTTACAAAAAATGTCCTGCATCTATATACATGCATAATTTACTGTTGATGGAGACCTGGAATATCTCTAAACTCTTTTTTCTTAATAGAGAACAATGGTGGGTATACAAACTGGGGCCAGGGTGGAGGGAGAGGAAGAGATTGGGGTAACCGGGCCAATTATGGTAACTTATTCTTCTAAGTTTGTGGACATTTATATTTTCGTACTTATTAGCTAGCTTTACTCTGGTATTCTCTATATGGAACTAATTTGTATAAAAATTATATTTAGGGGAAATTGCAAAAACTCTCCTTATGTTGTAATAGTCTCCTTACGCTATTTTTACGGCAAAAACTCTATGTTAACTTGTAATTTTTGCACCGTTACTATAAGTCCGTTAAGACGGAAATTTCAAAATATATTCAAAATTCTGAAATTAACATTCATCTATTTTTTAAAATCTCTCTATATACTGTTGCACTATAGTATAAGGAGAGTTTTTGCAATTGTGGTGTACACCAAGTGGTGAGGGGCTAATTTTGGATTTTTGAATATATTGTTTTTCCGTCTCTTTTAACAGATTTATAATAACAGTGCAAAAATTTACAAGTTAACATAGAGTTTTTGCAATAAAAATGGCGTAGGGAGACTATCTGCAAAACTGTAACAATATAAGAGTAGTTTTTGCCATTTTACCTCAAAATTATATTTACTCTGGTACACAAAAAAGTACATATTTTCTTGTATTTGTAAACAGCATTCTGATTTCTGAACTCATTACACATGTTTACAGGGGATGGATATGAAAATGGCAGGGGAGCAATGCACGGTGCTGGGTACGAAAGAGGGAGAGGCAGAATGTCGGGTCCTGGGTACGAGAGGGGCAGGGGCAGAATCTCAGGTCCTGGGTACGAAAGGGGAAGGGGCAGAATGTCGGGTCCTGGATATGAAAAGGGCAGGGGCAGAATGGCAGGTGGCGGCGGGTATGAGAGATTCGATAAGGGTGGAATGGAAGGTGCAGGTTATGAACAAGGCAAGGGCGGGATGATGGAAACCGGATATGAAAGGGGAGGAGGCGGTGGCGGGAGGAGGGGCAGAGGTGGCTATGGCCGTGGGGGAAGAATGGGTGGTCGTACAAGGGGTGGTGGTGGTGGAGACCAGGCGTAGAGGTCGTGTTTTGGTTATGATATGGGTATGGTAGTGAAGTGTTTTTGCTTGATTTTTGTGGGGTGATGGAGGAGCAAAAGTAAATCAGAATGCTGCTTTTGATAGTTTCTCAAGTATATATATGTTTTGGGGGATGGATATATAAGTTTTTTAAGCAGTGTTTTTTGTGGGTTTTCTTCACATTATATGTTTGATGTGATAAGCAAAAGGCGGGTTTGTGTCCAGTTCTTTTGAATTTTAGCCCAGATAATGAAGAAAAAAAGTTAGTAGAGTTGATGTTTTGTAGCTCCTTTTTCTACATGATGGAGTGTTTCTTTGTGTATAATTTACTTGATTTCTAATTGTTGTCTTAGAAAATGGAAGCTTTTGATGCATGTATGCAGACACCGAGCAGGTAGCTGGGAAGGACCAATGACAGTTTTTTTAAAAGTTTTGGACAATGCCCTAAAACACATGGATGTGGACTTGTGGCTGGGGTGATTAGAGATGACAATATTTATTATTCTGTTGGAATAGGGTATTTGGTCTCTACTGTTTGCCGTATTGAATCGGGTATATAGAATTTTACTTTTTTTTGTATAGATGGCGGATTTGACCTTAGTTTAGTGATCTTGTTCTCTACTTCGTTAGATTTGTCAACGAGTTGTTTTTGGTAATAATCTCAAGCGACGTAATATAATATTTCAGAACGAGAACTCGATATTCTCAATCTAATCTAAGAGTGGAAAACAAGAAGTAGGAGAAAGCTTTGGCAGTGGATATTTTTACTCGATATTCCAAATCTTGTTGTCATCTCTAGCGGTCCCACCAGGTATCATGGTTCAGGGGCAATTTGGGCAAATGCAGAAATCAAGTAGATGTATTCACAGAAACCCCCATGTTATAGACTTACATGTGAGCAAGGCCTGAAATTTGGATCCGAGGCTGATCAATGAGGCCCATTTATACGAGGCCCATTTAGCTCTAATGGGCTCCATTCATTCAAAGAAACGAGCCAACGAGTTGGTGAATCGGTGATGCCATGATGGCGGCTTGAGAGAGCTGAGATCTAGTGCGGCCGAGCGTATGCGACGATTATGCGAGAGGATTCAGCTTTCAAGCGGTTAGTCGAAGAATTGGGCCCCACTGAATCAACGGTCAAATCATTCCCAGAAAAGGCGGCGCCAAGTTCCAACCAAACCAACCCAAAACCAACGCGCACACTCTCTCTCATTTCCACTACTCAATACTCATCGATTTCGATTCTTCTACATTTCAAAAGCAGCCACTCGCCAATCACCAAAAAACCCACCTTATCCTCTCAAATCCTCAACAAATCGCTCAAATTCATAGCCGATCCGCGAGAGCCAAAAACCCTAGAATCCGAATCTCTCCCCAAAATGGAGCAACCCAGAGTGATCACAGACAAAACCCAGATGAGGAATTGGTCGCGAGCCGCGAGAGCCGAGGGCAAGACCATAGCTCTCGTCCCAACAATGGGTTACCTCCACGAGGGCCACCTCTCGCTCGTCAGAGAAGCCCAGAACCACGCACAGGCCGTGGTGGTCTCGATCTACGTGAACCCAGGTCAGTTCTCGCCCTCCGAGGACCTCTCCACCTACCCATCTGATTTTCACGGCGATCTCGCCAAGCTCGCCGCCGGGAACGGCGGCGTCGACGCCGTCTTCCACCCCCACAATCTCTATGACTATGGCAGTGACGGTGAAATTAGTGGAATTGATGGTAATGGGGTTGGTGGCAATGGGTCTGTTTCGAGTTGTGTGGAGGAGAGGGGTTTGGGGCACGAGACGTGGGTGAGGGTGGAGAGGTTGGAGAAGGGTCTGTGTGGGAAGAGCAGGCCCGTGTTCTTCAGGGGTGTTGCTACTGTTGTGACTAAGTTGTTCAATATTGTGGATCCTGACGTGGCCTTGTTTGGGAAGAAGGATTATCAGCAGTGGAGGATCGTTCAGAGGATGGTGGGTTTTGTTTCTTTCTTGAGATTGATTTCATGGATTTTCAGGTTTTTCGTAAATGGGATGTGAATTTGAATTGGTTTATGGGTCTAAGTTGAAATTATGTTTGCTGATTTCTTTGATATTGCTATTTAGTTTAATAGGCTAAGCTTTTGATTTCACCAGTTTTTGGATTTTTTGTAAATGGAATTTGAATTTAATTGGTTTATGGTTCTGAGTTGAATATGCCAATGTAGATCATAGGTCTTAGTTTTGGATTATATTTGCTGATTTCTTTGAGATTGCTGTTTAGTTGAATAGGCTAAGCTTTGTTTCTTCAGGTTGATTTCTTGAGTTTGTTCGGATTTTTTGTAAATGGGATGTGAATTTGAATTGAATTGGTTTATGGTTCTGAGTTGAATATGCCAATGTAGCTCATAGGTTGTAGCTTTGAATTATATTTGCTGATTTCCTTGAGATTGCTATTTAGTTGAATGGACTATAAGGAATGAATTGGTTTATCATCATAAATTCAATATGCCAATTTAGCTCAGAGGTGGATTTTCGTAAACGGAATTTGAATTGAATTGGTTTATTGTTATGAGTAGAATATGCCAATTTAGCTCAGAGGTCTTAGATTTCACGAGTTTTCGTAAATGGAATTTGAATGAGTTGAATTGGTTTATCGTCTTGAGTTGAATATGCCAATGTAGCTCATAGGTCTTGGATTTGATTCATTTGAATTATATTTGCTAATTTCTTTGAGTTTGCTATTTGGTTGAATAAGCTATGAGGAATGAATTGGTTTATCATCATGAGTTGAATATGCCAATTTAGCTCACAGGTCTTAGATTTCACAAGTTTTCTGATTTTACTTAAATGGGATATGAATGGATTGGTTTGTTATCCTGATTGGTCTTGAATTTGAACTATGTTAGCTGATTTCTGTGAGCATGCTATTTAGTTGAATATACTGTGAGGAAATTATATGGACAATCTTAAAAAAGTGTCCAACTTTTTGTTGAACCCGAGCTGACCATCTATGATCACTATCAAGCCCCTCTTGTAACCTTGTCTTGATCTTTTTTCTTTAAATATTTTAAAAGCCAATTATAGTTGATGTTTGGGTTTGTGCTGGTATAAATGTTTTTGGAAGTTTGGATCGGGGTTTTTGGGTTTTTCTTAAATGAAATTTGAATGAATTAGTTCATCAACCTGCATTGAATGTGCTAATTTAGCTCATAGGTCTTAGATTTGAATTATATAAGCTGATTTCTGTGAGAATGTTAATTAGTTGAATAGACTTTGAGGAAATTATCTTGACTATCGTAAAGAAAAGTACCCAACTTTTTGTTTAACCCGAGCTCACCGTCTATGCTCACTATCAAGCACCTGCTGTAACATTGTCATAATCTTTTTCAGACATGTTAAAGCCAATTATAGTTGATGTTTGGGTTTAAGCTTGAGCTTGAATAAATGTTTTTGTTTTTTCACGGGCATAACCACGAGTGTGGAGATTGGTAGCTTGGATTCGGTGTTTGCCCTTAGTTTTAGTTTTTCCTCAAAATGAATCCATTTCTGTAAATTGGTGGTTCGTTTTTATCATCTGCAATCATTTTCTTATGATCGTGAGATGATGAAAGAATGTGGCTAATAGATTTGTTTTCTGCTTGGTTGTCTACAGGTTCGAGATCTTGATTTTTCTATTAAAATTATAGGCTCTGAAATAATTCGTGAAAGTGACGGGCTTGCCATGAGTTCCCGTAATGTTCACCTCTCACCCGATGACAGGATAAAGGTTATCAATTGCTACCTAGAATCCCTCACTCTCATTAGTTTGGAATATCTTGTCATAATCTTTTTTTCGGATTTGAAAGAACATTCCGTTTCTTTCCTTTGTGTTTTCTTGGACATGTTATAAATATTAACATGCTATATCAGCATTTTGTATATTTGTTTGCCAAGAAACAAGTGGCATGCCCCAGTCTTATGTAAAACATCTTGTTAATTTAGTCATATCATCGTGTTTTGTTTATCAGATAACTGAAAGACGTCTCTATACTTGCAGGCACTGTCCATAAATCAATCGTTGTCAAGAGCAAAACTTTCTGCAGAAAAGGGTCAAGTGAAGTGTGGAGATTTAAGACAGATTGTTTCCCAGGCAATACATGAAGCTGGTGGAAGAATCGATTATGCTGAGGTAAGACACAAGAACACTCTTCGGCTCTTTGCCATGTACATGCTCATTACGTGATCGATACATACCATAGAAGATCAAATCATTGCCCCGGTGAGAGTCAAAACTATAGGTTCAGCATATTACGAATGATTGAAATTATATTGGCTGCTTTTTGATGCATGAGTTCATTGAAAGTATAATTGAGAGGTCTGTGAAATGAACAAGCAGCACCTAATGTCGGAATCATAACTTTGATTCACCCTCCAAAACTCGAAGCACCCCATCCCATAAAAGCACTTAAATCCACTTTCCTAAACTTGTAACACGAAAATTTCAATCAATGTGCTAAAGCTGCTCACATGCCAGAAGTTAGAATATGCCTCAAGTCTGCTTATCCTTTTCCAGATAAGCCGACACGAGGTCTCTGTTCTTGGCCTATTTGGGTTCCGGATTTGGTTCTGCGCCTATTTTGGCACCTTTTCAGGTTTGGGATTAGCATAAATACGCCTTGCTCTGTAATTCTGAAAATCCTCTAAGCAAATAAAATTTCCTACCAACACATTGTTAGTGTACCGAACCACACAAATTCTGTGAGTTTGTCGAATTCTGTGAGTTATTTATGTTTATCGAATTCTGGCTAATCTTTGTTGCAACACCGGATGTTATAATCACTTCACTGATATGGTATGCTGTTTACCAGATTGTGGATCAAGATAGCCTGGAAGTTGTTGAAGAGATCAAAAACCCTGTTGTGTTTTGTGTTGCTGCCTGGTTTGGGAAGGTCAGGCTCCTTGACAACATTGAAATCAACATACAGTAATGTCAGTGTTAAGAGTCTGTTTATTTTTTTTATTACACACTTGATCATAGCCAAAAGGCTTGAGTCTGTTTACTTGCTATCCAAGAAACTGTCTCATTTGAGTCTTTGCTTGCACACATCAAAGAAATTTGGGGAAATTATACATTAGTAGCCCCAACTATACCGGTTTGTCACATAATGCTCGTTATCTGTTTTTTTTATGTATTTTATCATTAAATATGAAACTAGGTTGTAGCTCCGCGCGATGCGCGGTATTAAATAATTAAAATTGTTTAATACGTTCAAATTTATATTAAAAATGTGAATTATTATAAATTAAAATAAAAGAAAAGAAAACAATAAATTAAAATAAATAAATATCAATAATACTCCAATAACAACTAATGAAAAATAA
>JAYMTP010000132.1:0-45129 GCA_036897365.1 Geranium brycei
TTGCGGTGGTTGTGGTGCGGCGGGGGGAGGGCGGAGGGGGGCGACACGGAGGAGATGGGCTTCGCCGCCGCCGAGGAGGAGTTGAAATTGGGGCAAGTCCCTCGCTTCAGGTGCTCGGAGGCGGTGCGCGACGGGTTCGAGGCGGAGAAAACGGCGTCGCAGAGGGCGCACCGGAGCTTCACCGCCTTGGGGAGGGCCGTGTCGGCGTTGTGGACCAGGAGAGGCTCCAGGGGAGCCCAGTACCACGCGCCCTTCCCCTTCACCGCCTTGTTCCTCACCATCACCAGCCCCTCGTACCGCCTCTGAACCGACTTCGCCGCCGCCTCCTCGCCCGAGACCGGCTCAACCGGTGGCGTAATACCCGCCATTGCCGTCGACGACCCAACTCAAAAAAATTAAATTTTTATTTATTTCCTCCTCCTCTCAAAATTTCGGAAATTCAATGCAAGCCCATCGTAGAGACTATCACCACCTCGTGTTTCTCCTCCGGCGAGCGCACATTCAGGAGAAACCGGCGCGATCTAGGGACCTTTTTGAGGGTAAGTGGTGTTGCTATCACTGACTGGTGTGTTTCTGGGAAAGGAGTGGAAAGAACAGAACAATGGTGAGAGAAAAATCAAACAATTTGAAACAGAGGGAACGCACGCGCCTCCACGCGCTGTTCCGCCGCGCTTGGGGGTGTAGGCCCGCAGACAGTGAAATGAACTTAGTATCGGTACTGAGAGGTTCGAGATTGGCCGCCAAGGAGGGGTGAGGGTCACGCGCCGGAGTGTGAAGTCGTGGTTTGGTCTCGACATGCCCTTTAAATGTTTTTTTTCTTTTGTAGGGTCTCCCTTGTGGTGGGGGCAACAGTCCTTTGTTTTCTTGTCCTTTTGTTTCTTCTCTCTCTCCCTTTTTTTTATTTTTTTCAAATAGTAAATTATTATTATTTTCTTATTATTCTTTTATTCAATAAATAATGTGAGGATTTTTCTATGAGGAGTTAAAAATGGGTTTCCTTTTGTGACCCATTGTACATGTGGTTTATTAAAAACAGTAGACATAAAAGGGCAACCTAGGAATTTCATTAAATTCCCCCTCCCTTAATTGCCTGTTTCTTGGGGCAGAGTTGACCGCGACAGTTGTGCATTTCAAACCTGCCCTCCATTTATTTATTTTCTTCCTCTAACAGATCCTCTGCTGATTCCAGAGATTGGTGCATCTGGGTTCATAACAAAAATAATTATTTTTTATTATGATTATGATTATGATCCGGATTAGTATTAGAGCATGAACATGTTCTTGTTTGTGAGTCAAATTTGAGGCATGAGTCCAGCTGGAGAGGCAGAGAAAAGCAGCACTCCACAACACAGGCTCCAATCTGTAATGCACCTTCCAATGTGGTTTGTTTAATGGGTATTTACAGTTCTTTTATTGCAATTTACAAGAAACACTCGTGTGTACGAATTAACAATGACAATGGGTCATTGGAGTTAAGAGGCATGTGTTTTCATAAGTGTAATATTATTATTATTATTGTGACGAGAGTAGTGGAGGTGAATTAAACAAAAGAGTTTAGGGAATCATTGGAGTGACTGTGTAATGTATATAGCTGTATTGCACAAGCTAAGGTTAAAATGAGGAGGACTTTTGTTAGATGAGATGGGGGCTGTGTTTGGTACTGTGATTACAGCTTAGCTCTCTTATCAATCTTACCCCCAACTAATCAACCAAATACCTTTTTATTTTGGGATAGTTTTGTTACAGTATATTCAAATTGACACATCTAACTTCAAAACCACGTCTTATAAAACGTTAGTGAATTTTGTTTTTACTCATTTTCTAAGTACAAAAAAACTAAAATGTAATTCCTTAGCTTTCAAATCTTCAAACTCGTGTCATTTTTTTCCATCTCGCATCCCTTCAAAAATAGGTGAGTTTTGCAAACTTAAACACTTTGAATGATTTTCTGGTCTTTTTAAAGAATGTAGCTAACTTTCATACATTTATTAAATACTAAGTTTTATGAATTTGATGGTCGTTTGGTAAGTCAAAAGTGAGTTCGAATTTTTTACTGAAAACTACTTGTTCGAAAGTTCATGTTTTCAACAAAAAAATTGAACTCACTTTTGACTTACCAAATGACCTCCAAATTTCGTGAAATTTAGCACTTTAGAAAGGTACAAAAGTGTGCTACATATCCTATAAAGACCCCAAAATCATTCGAAACTTCTAAGTGAGTGAAACTCACCCATTTTTAGATGGAGGTTAAATGGAAAAAAAATGACAAGAGTTAAAAATTTTGAAAGTCAAAAAAGAACATTTTAGTGTTTTTATACTGAAAATGAGAAACCGCAAACTTCCCTAGATTATTTATGATATGTTTTGAAATAAATTATACTTAAATGATAATCATATCAACCTAACTATATTGAAACAAGACTATCTTTTTATTTCCTCCAACCCACATCCTCTAACCATGGTCTCATCATGTACATTTCCAAACTTACTTCACGTGAAAATATAAAGTACAATGATGTAATAACATAAATATTCAATTATTTACCAAGCAAACGTTTTTAATTTTCAAAGTAGGAAAGATAACGAGCAAGTAATGGGCAATATGATTATACCAATATCTTTAGCGCTTACTTGAGCGAATACCCATATCTATTTATTTACGGGATATTCAAACCGATCAAATATCCGATGGACATGAGTTTTTTTATATCCTATATCAAACCTAATTAATTAAATATTTCAGTTAAACAATAAAAATCAACAATCCTCTTATAAACTTATTATTTTTAGTAAACAATTAGGTCTATTTTTTTATAGATTATGTTTATTTATTTCTGATAAATATTCTACTTTTATGTATAAAAAAGTATAAGTTCAGGTCATGGTGGATATAGATCTACATATACCTGCGAATATACTCGTTACTCAACGAGTTTAGTTTTCGGATCGATCCGTTATAATCGGGCTGAGGACATCAATTACCCGTCTAGTTCAGTTTTTTTTGTCATCTCTATTTTAAAGTGAGTGACATCTTCGTTTTCGTATAGATCCGTTTTGATCGGGTCGAGGATAGTAGGTACCCTTCGAATTTGATTTTTTTTGACAAATAGTGTTTCGACCAATGTTAATGTCCCAAAACAAACAAAAAAAATTCAATACAATATCTGCATATTCCATAATTCGTTTTCTGGTGAAGAAACAAATACTGCTATTTCTAACTTCCACCTGCATTGGGTGGTTGTGGTACCCTCCAAAACTCAAAATTTGTCCTCGAGAACGGATCGGGCCCACCGGTGATGTGTTGGTATTAAGGTTTGTCCATTTTCTCAGGCCCAAAGCAAGAGACAAAGAAACTGAAGCCAAAAGGAAAATAGAAAATCGCCCACCGTGGGGCTCGAACCCACGACCACAAGGTTAAGAGCCTTGCGCTCTACCAACTGAGCTAGACGGGCTTTTGTTCATTTTCCATCTATCTTGTATTTTATACTTTCTAATCAATCTTAATTTTACAAACAATTTCCTCTGGCACATGACCTGATAGCATAAATTCTTTTCTCGTTAAATATTCAATTTCACACACTCACAGGGACTTGAAACCTAACCCCCACATTTTTAGTAATATGTATACATTCAAAGACACGGTATACTTCTCGTTGAAGATTTGGACAAGAAACAATATTGATGTGAAGAAGCTAAAAGATGAGCATCGCTTTCAAGTTACTAAAAGTGCAAGCTACAATCCCATCTCTTTGAACTCATGAACGAAAATGCATAAAACTTAGAAACCAATACCTCGACGCTAGAGAAACCTCACACTGAAATTTTATAACCATACTTCAAGCTAGACGAAACTAAAACACGAGTTAATCTTCACTGTAGTCCACTACATTTCTACTTCGACAAACTAGCATATAGATGTTAACTTGGAATCAGCCTAACGAGCAGCACCATACCGGATAACCATCGTCTTACAGAAATTGAGGAGCCCTCGGCTAGTCAGATTTCAGATCTTGCATTGAAGTGTCAAATGAGCTCCCGTTCTGCTCGCCGGCTTTTTTCATGTCATCCCTCCACTGAGTTAGGAATGTGAAAATGAATTAGACATGACATTGATGTATTACAAATTTAAGAATAGCAAGTGAATACATGAAACTAAAAGGCAGCAGAAACACCGTGATGCCTATAGGCTATTATGCACATGAACAACTCTAGGCCTTAAGCTAAACATGTAATCCTTTGTTATGTAATTAATTAATATGATAAACTAGTTGCATTCCTATATTAAACAATTCTGAAGAGTTCGACCCTTTTTTTTCTTCTCAAGTTCTCCAACAAAGATAAAGTGGGGCATATTACCTTTCCGAAAAGCTTTTTCTGATACCGATAGCCCTGGAAATAGCAATCAAAGCGAAATATTAAATAGCAATTAGTTTGAAGGATGTCAGGAAGCATACACAGTAAAAAGGATTCAAAAATTACCTTATCAGTTCCATAAATGAAATCGCAATAGGTGAAAATAGATGCAAAGTTACTATGGCTCTGTCCTCCAACATAATGGTGGTAATCATGATACTCGGCGCCACCATAAAATGGGATGTACTTTGTGGGTGACCAGGGGAAATCATAACTGCATGACAGGCACAGCAACTAAGTCAGAACATGTTTGAAAAGTCTCAACAATCAAGTTTCAGTTCAGAAAATAGATAACAGGAGCACAAGGCCATCATAACTATAGCATAATCTATCCTCAGAATACATGAATACCACTGAATGACAGAAATTAACAAGCAAATCAAAATGTATATTCAAACTGCATCCGTAGCATGTAAGCTCAGCACCTACCTCTATACTAACTGCAAAGTCCATTTACAGTAGAACTTATTCAAACCAACTCGTGGATTCTTTTATGCATTTCATATCATGATTATTGGACCTTACACTCACCGACTTTGTTTCATAAAGCCATTAAGATCGTTGGAACTTATTTTTATATCTACATCACAATTTCATCTTAACAAAACCCTTGGAAGACCACCAGAGTACATGGCAGATGAAAACTGTAGTTGATGCGGAAGGAAATAAAAACTAATAGTTTCAGTTCTTTTCACCAACCCCTATTTTTGGCGTGCATAGAACAGAAGTGCTTAATCTGCAGAATCTTAGAGTAATCAATTTCATCTAGCAACTAAATCTTAAATCACCACAGCCAATCTGTTACAAATTCCCAATCTGGGTCAGCAATGCCACGAGCGTGGGCTTTCAGTTAACATAAATAACAAAAAAGGCAAGAAGAACCGTTATAGAAATGCAATGTGGTATAACTTTATACACGTATGGTAAAATCATTTGACGAAACATTTGGACAGCTTCATGATACGAAGATAAAGCTACATGTAAACTATTACATACAGAGGAAGATTAACCGTTACCACATGTTTCCCAAAATTTGTATTTCCATTGTGATATCCTTCAAATTTATCCTACATTATGATTGAAATTGAAAATAGAAAATCTTCCTATGTGTATGAATGATGAACTAAGGATATGATGGAAAGAATCGCATCAAACAAATCAGACTGACAAATAATGTACAAAATTAAAACCTACTGGAAAAACTATGTAAAAGAAAGGGATAACATTTCATCATACTCTACCTCCATCACCTTTAAACATATACTCATTCTGTTTCACAGAATCACAATAAGTGTCTTTTCTTATTTTTTTAAAAAGTAAAAGATGGGTTATACTAAAGGGTAGTTAACTTATGAAAGGATATTAGTGACACTTGTTACATGACTAACTTACTAAAATGGATAGTTGATAGTCATTTTGGAACAATATTTGAAAAGAAAGTTATCACACTTACTGTATAATGGAGATAACACTTTCAAACAACCCAATGATTGGAACAGGTGGAAAACAGATAGAAAGTTGTGAAATTAGCTGAAGAAAAGACTGGAAATGAATAAAGATAGGAAAGTAAGCATACCCGCTGTGGGTCTCAATTGCCTCCATCTGTCTCAAAGCTATCCATAACCAGAATGTGATCATATGCCCGGGAGCGATTGCGGGGCCAAGAAAAGATGGAATTCCAAGGATCAACACTTCAGCCCAATGTGCATATGGTGCAGCAAATGCAATAGGTGCAGTGTATTCATGGTGAACCTGATGAATCTTCTCATATCCCCATTTACCGTGCAGAAACCTATGGATCCAGTAATTTGTAAAATCCTCTACCATGAAATACACCACCAATTGGGCAAGAATCTCCCACCCCGATGGCAATGGCAAGCTCGTCCGAATACCAATAATCTGTAAATAATCAGCAGGACCCAATTAGTTCACATATCATATCCCACTCCAGAATATAACAATGTTTAAAAATCCCCGACTAGTCCTTGATTAATCCCCCACTAATCCTTTATAATTCCCAATTAATCCTTTAATCCAATTTATTTTCTAATTAATCCCTAACTAATCCCCGATTAGTCCCTACAAAGCTCTCTCCAACTGACTAGCTCCTAGCGACTTTTGCAACTGACTAGCTCCTAGCGATTTTTGCAATACTGGAATATAATAGAATGTATATAGTTTGACATCAGGAGATTCTTAAAAGCTTGAAAAGACAGCAAACATTATTTTATGAAACATAAACATAAAAATCACTGGATTAACCAAAACAAAAGGCATGAACCCTACAAATCTAAATAGAGAAATTCACCAATTTGCAATCACTAAAGAAAAGAGTAATTGAACAGGACTCTCAGTGAATTGAAAGCCACCAAATCTCATCAACCATTGTCATTAGAAAGCAAAACCACACAAAAACAATCATCAAATCACACTCGAGACTGAGTAAATGAAACGCAGTACCTGTATAGAAGGATAAGAGACGAGTTGCAGAGGACCCACAACGAGAAAGAACATCCGCATCACATCCCTGTAGCAGCCGAGCATCTCCTGGAACGACAACCTGACCTTGGGCTGGATCTTGTACTTGTCGATGGTAGCAGATCGCTTGAGCTCGGCGAAGACGAAGGGCCAAGGGACGAGGGAGAAGATGAGGAAGAGGAAGAGAATGTTGTGGCAGTAGAGGAAGTAATCGGACTTGCGGGCCGAGTAATTGAACCATATCGTCTCTGCGTAGCTCAGCCTCCGCCCGAGAGCGGCCTCGGCGTCTCCGATGGCCTCGTACGGCAGCATTGCGGCAATTAATCGTCGCCTGGATTGATTCGCTGTCAGCGATGTTCTGTTAATTTATGCGCTCAGGATTCGCTTGCACCAGGCCAAAACAAGCCACGCATGCTTTGCCTTTTATCTCATGAAAAAGTTTAACTTTTTCAGCATGAGATTATTTTGTTGTTTTGTTATTTTTTATTTATTGAATGAAAAATATTTTAGAATCACGAATCATGATTGTATAATTTTTTTTGACATAGAAGCGACCGAATTTTCACAGAGCAACGAAATTTTGATTTTGTTACGCAACCGTATTTTGATTTCGTATACAGTTAGCAACCGTATTTTGATTTCAAATATTTATTAATTGTCCCTTGCCTTAATATTCAAAATTAACAAAACTGGAATCACTAGAGAAGAGGAAATTGGACCGAGCAAATATGGATAAGTAAGACCATCTCCAACTCATGTTATATTTGTCTCTCCAATACAAAATATGTTATATCAACTTCAAAGACATGTTATTTGCTATGTTATTATAGCATATGCTGTATTTCCATGCTATATTTGGCATGGAAATGTAGCATATGCTATGTGTCTATTTAAGAAAATGTATTTTTTTATTACTACTTTATCATCCAAATGTCACTTTTACCAATTAATCAAATAAAATAATAATAATGATAATGATACAATAAAATAATATATTTCACTTTGTTTATTATTAAAATATTAAAATAGCATATAACATATATGGTTGGAATGAAATAGAATATGAATGCTAAAAAAATAGTATATAACATAAATTTTATAACAAATATAGCATACCATTGGAGATGCTCTAAAGATGAATTCATGCAAAGTAAATGTGACTCATCTTCTTGTTGGATGCATCCTTACGTATATATCTTACCCGATTTCAATCACTCTAACGAGGATCCTAGATATAGAAGACATTATACCAAACATAGAACATGAGAAATATGGTTTCCCCTTTTCAACCATCAATGGAAATTATTAATTTTCTAGTGAATATATATAATTCACTTATCAGAATTGTCTATTATTATTCGATATGGAGAGAAAAATGTTAGGATAAATCAAATTGACAATCCAGTCACTGTGATTAACGTAGGATGCTCTACTTTTGTGAATTAATTACTAAAGCCTTTAATTTTGCTCGTGATTTACCGCATGTGTATAGTTATCTTCTTGGTCTTTGGACGTCAACAAAGCACTACTAAAAGCAACAACGCCATCTTTCTGGATTTGGATTGGAGTGATAAATAAAATCACATTCCCACTGTCCAATGATCAATCCACCTTATATGCCCCTTGTAATTTCAGGTAGTCTATATTAAAACAGATTCAACTTCAGTTGTGCCATTTTGGATTTTCATAGCTTGGGGACAAGTACCTTTATTTTGCGGTGGAGGTTGTAGGGACATGAGAAAGCGACACTCTTGGGTCCCCACCCACCATTAACCATCCGATTCTGATCAGCTGTGATTGTGAATCATAATGTGATGTGTTCGTTTTGTCGTTACTTACTTTGGGTGTAAAATCTTTCATCTGTGGTGTGAAATTTGATTTGATGATTACAAGTGAAGACTGAAATTTGAGTTGGCATGCGGACTCATGTTTTCATCATTGCACCGTTTTTTTGACGTCACTTGACTCGCCATCCTAATCATTTTCTTGCTTTCTTTTTCTATGCCCAAATGATGATTCAACACTTTGTGTTTGACAATTCTTTTTTTCTTTTCCACAAAATCTCATGCAATGATTACATTTTCAACAGTTGGTATTTACTCATTTTCTAGTTTTGAGTGGATCTGGATGATGATAGATAGCCAAGGCCCATTAATGTCCAGTGACATTGGAGCAGGCCAAGCCCATACCGATTTTCAGCCCACTAAGCGATTCGGGTCCAGTTGTTACATGAACCCAGCTTTCAGAAACACATGAAGGCACATCTCGACATTGTCCTAAAACTTAGCAGCCCAACTCCGCCTCATGTACAAACACATGAACTATTTGTGGTTATCATATGCAAAAGTAGAAAGCCAACATTTATGTTGACTAATTAATAACTCACTTCTGTGTAATTATTAACAATTTTTTATTATTATTTAACATATACTTCTATGTAGGGATGAAGTCAAGGCTACAAATCAATGATCTTAGTACAAATCGTGCAAACTGTTCATGTGAGGCTCATATTAGTTATATCAATTCAATTACTACCATTAATAAATTTAATAACTACCATAATTATTAATTACACGTGTATCAAAACAAACTAACATACTTATATATTAGCAATTCAATAAATATTTAATTGGAAGTTAAATACCTATAAAAATTGAACTAATTAGAATTATAACTACACTGAATAAAATAATAATTACCAAAACTGAATAAAATAATAATTACCAAAACATTGAAGACCTTGCACCAAACACTAAAATCCTTATACTAAAACAATTATAAGGTTAATCAACACAATGGAAGAGTGTCCTCTTAGAGAAAAAGTCAAAAGACATTTTCAGAACACTCAGTGATCTTATACCAAAACAGTCAACAACTTATACCAAAACACTCATTACCTTTTACACAAAACGGTCATCCTCTCTTTGAGCCAATCGGCAAGTTAAACCGCCGATGAAATCATCGTCGTTGAGCAACCTCGTTTGAGTCGACCTTGTACGGGAAGTGGGTCGAAAGCCATAATCATTGAGCGACGCGGCCATTGGAGCCAAGGCAAGGAGGAGAGGAGGATGAATTAATTAATTAATTAACATGGTTAAAATGGGTAATTTGGACATTTTATATCAAATTCAACTCCGCTAGGATTTGTAGACCTTAATGAAACATTAATAGTAAATTGACACTTAAAATTATTCAGTGTATCAAATTGAAAATGTTGCATAGTTTACCTTAGTGAACTAAATGTCCTCTTTTCCGATTTGGAGTGAGATCTTCAAGTTTAATACGAAAAACTCAATCTCAATCTTCAAATTCATTGACAAAAATTGTTTTTGTTGACATTTATTTAATTAATTTCTAACAAAATTGGACTTTTTATTAAAATTCATTGACATTGATTATTACTCTTCCGTGTATATAGAGGAGTGCATCCTCTCTGCATTTGTAATAAATATTTGGTGAATTAAGTGCCCTCATTTATTCGTTTTAAATAATTATTATTACATATTAATATAAAAAAATTAAAAGAACCGACAACGGTAAATAAGGGCCATAGAAATAGAATAGACCTTGTTAAGAAGCAAGCAACTACCACAACTTGTATCAACTACCTGTCTAAGTCTTCTTCCTCTATCCTCTGCCTCAACCCAATCAAATTATCAAACACCTTCCCTTTCTACTAAACCTTTGATTAACCTTAATCGATATCCTTTTCCTTTTTCCTAGACTTTATACTCACATGTCGGAGATGGATCACCGGCGAAGAGTTCCGGTCTCCGGCAGGCGAACAAGGCCTCTAAACCCGTCTTCCACCTCTCTTCACCGCCGATCCTTCAATCGCCGCTCCAAATCCAACCCTACCAATACTCTCAAGAGATACTCGTCGGAGCCGACCCTATTGAGCCCAGATCACGATGACGTTGACCGGAATTTGACCTCCGACATATATGTATCGTCCCCTTCTCTGGTGCCTTACTCCCCTCAGTCACGGAGTCGCAAAGTAAGTCACAGCCAATCCCTTTTTATTTTTAGCTTATTTGGGATCACATCTTTATAATTTAATAGCACCACATCTAAGTATGTGAATTTGTCAAGTTAAATAACTACCTGTAAGCTTGAGTTTGTAGGTGAGTTGGTCTTCTAACATTAACGATTTCTTGATTTATTGAGGACTTATTTGATGTAGGGGTATATAAATGATGCTAAAGTGGTGGTCAATGTGATAGTGGAGGGGAGTCCGGGGCCGATCCGGGCAATGGTTAAATTGGATTCGAGCGTGGAGGAGACCATAAAGCTTCTCCTAGACAAGTATGATGAAGAAGGAAGGACCCCTAAGGTTGACAAGGATGCTTCATCTACATTTGAACTGCACCGCTCCTATTTCAGCCTTCAAAGTAAGTCTCCAACAACAAAACCATTGACTTGCTGCTAGGAATAGTACAAAGAAAATCAAATACAGAACTGAAATAAAACAAAGAACCTAAAGAAGGGCTTGAAGACGTAATGCTTTATTTTCTTTCCGGATTTGTTGAAATATTTTAATCACGTTGCTGACATTAGAAGTGAAACCCATTTTGCATATATAATTTTCTATTAAAGATATTACAATCAACATTAATTTGACTTCGTTGGGTCTTTATTTTTCTGATTTTAGGCTTGGAGAGATCGGAAGTAATGGGTGACGTGGGCACTAGAAGCTTCTACCTCCGAAGAGGAAGCGATGATGTGTTGTCAACAACTTCTTTCACTGAGAGAGAAGCATTTCCTCCACAGGCTGAACAACCTATTTTCTTATTCATTGCACACAAGATCTGCTCATTTATGAGAAGGACATGCAAGTTTTGGAAGCTTTTAGTGTGTATGAGATGAAAATCTGTAGCACTCATTTATTTCTGCTACCGAATTCAAATCATTTTCATGGTTTGCCATATAGTTGGTGTAAGTCGGTTATGTGCCGTGTAAACTCAATATATATGAATTGAGAATCTTACTACTTCACTTTTGGTTTTGGCAGATAAAAATAGTATAATAGTAGCCGCACCTAAATAAATGAAATTAAAAGCCGTTTCCACTTTCCACAACCCATTGGAGCAAACTTGGCAATGTCTTTTCTTCTTAATTAATCACCTATGTTTAAAAATAGATATTATTTAATTTTGTGTAATGGCAAGCAAAGTAAATGGACAAGAGATACTCTGTTTCTTCGTCCAATTTTTGGGGTGGTCACTTTTTTACCCAAAACCGAAACCGAACCGAGATTCAAACCGAATTTGAACTGAAGAATTGAGAATCGTGAGTATCAAATTGGATGTGGGTCTGAAAAATGAGAACCGAATCAATTCAGTTCGGTTCTGGTTCTGAGAGTACAGAACCGCTAATTAACCGATTCAAAACTGAACCGATTTTGGGGGTTTTAATTGGTATTTTTTGTATTTCAATTTTATATTTTGGCCTAAAAAAGAGTTTAATTTTGTATAATTTTCACCATAAAGTGAACAATGTATGAATATCACATTAATTGGATCTAATTAGGCAAAACTATACAACTATACCAGAGAACCGGACCCTTAATTTTACAATTAATTATTTAATTGGGTCTAATTGAATAGAACCAAGAACCGGACCATAAAACTGCGCCCAGAACCGGACCGATACCCACTTTTTGAGTCTTCAAAATAAAGAACCGATTGATTCGGTCCAGTCCGGTTCCAGAACCGTGCTCAGCCCTATCCAATTCATCTCAGACAAGAGAGCATAAATGCTAATACATCCCTAACTCTCAATTAATCACTATCCAATTCCTAAAACAAGAACTTTGATGACAAGCAGACAAGCAACACGTATGTATTATTATTGCGACAACATGGTTGCCACTTTCGTGGAAATTTCGGGCACTAGCTTTCCTTATTCATGCACATAAATCCAAACCTCCTCCATATTCATCAACTTCCTATATCAATGTCATTACTCTCCCACAAACCATCCCTTTCATTTCCTCATCTCAGAATCAAATAACTAACAATGCTTCCTCGATCACACCTTCACAGCCGGCTCAACGACTGCCCCAGAGGCGGCAGTCCTCGGCTGACGAAATTGCTGATGCACGTGACGATAGGGAGGAGCCTGGGACCCGTGCACGTGGTGGCGGCGCCGGAGAGCACCGTGGGGGACTTGATAAAGGCGGCGCTGGAGATCTACTCGAGAGAGAGGAGGAGGCCGTTGTTGAGCTCCGGCGATCCGGGACATTTCCAGCTCCACTACTCCCAATTCAGCTTGGAGAGTGAGTGTAGACCATTTATTTTCTTCATCATTTCAAATTCATGACCATTTTTCTTCTGAATTTGATTGTGTAGTAGTGCAGGTTTGAGACCGGAAGAGAAGTTGATGAATTTGGGGTCCAGGAACTTTTTCTTGTGCACCAAGCCTTCTTCTTCTGCTGCTGCTGCGGCAGTACTCAACTCTTCCACATGTTGTGATCAACCCAAGAACAGAATGTTCCCCATGTTTTCACTCTTAAAATTAATGGATTTGTTGCTATAGTTTTCATCACAATTTGTGTGTACCGATTGGATTGCGAAATTAGTATTTGTTTATTCATTATCCGGTAGTGCGTCGATTATTTGAGCATTTATTTCACTTTCATAACTTCATATTAATAATTAATTTATTCTTCATCGAGTGAATTATTTAACATAAGCACCGGCATGATAAATTGTGAAAAATAAATTATTTAACACAACTATTGAATTTCTAAAATATAACTGTATTTTTTAGTATAACTTGATTTTAGAAATACAATAGGTAATTCATTTATATAAGAAACAATAGGAAATAACCAAGCTTGAAAACATAATACTAATAGGAAATCTTAATTTACTTAACTATTCTAACACTCATCATCACATGCAAGCCGTAAAACACGAGTCTTGCACGTGAAGCAAGAATAATAGAAAATCAAACGTAACGGTGCAACTACGTCGAACAACGACGATGCAAAACATCTTCAATTGTGTCGATTTTACGAACACGAGAACAAGTGATTTTTAAGAAGAATCACCAAAATTTTCAAGCAACTACGTCACATAATGACGGTGCAGCAACTCGTTGCATAACAACAGTGCAAGGTGATTTTAAGATTAATCGCCAAACTTTTCAAGCAACTACGTCATATAATGACGGTGCGGCAACTACGTCGCATAACGACGGTGCAAAGGTGATTTTTAAGAAGAATCACCAAACTACTTAAGCAACTTTGTCGGTGCGAAACAATTTCAAGCAACTACGACGGTCCAAACTCAGCAAAATCAGCGGAGCAGAAAACTTGGCGAACGAGCATCAAAGACTTGTGGTGACGCGTGTGAAGGAAGTAGCCGAAACATATTGGAAGGAACTTGTTGGAGGCGTCTGAGCCTAACGAAAAACGATCGCCAAAAGGTGTTAGAACGAGAAACAAATCTGGAAAAACCGGGATGAATAGTTCCATGAACAGTGAATTCCCGTGAATAGTGCTGGTGAACAGTAATTTCGCCAGTGAACAGTACTCGAAATTTTTTTTGTTTGGAGAAAAACGAAACAATAATGCCCGCCCACCCGCTAAAACATAATTAGCGAGTGGGCAAAGCCACATGGCTAGGATCGAATCTAATCTAGCTCTGATACCATGTTGAATTTCTAAATTATAATTGTATTAATATGAATAACTTGATTATGAATTACAAGAGGAGGTTCCTTTATATAAGGAACAATAGGAAATAAACCATACTAGGAAACATAATACGAATAGGAAATCCTAAAATAATCAACTATTCTAACAGCTTATAACAAAACACGTTCTTAATTATTTTCGTCGCTTTTGATCTATATCATTTAATTATTACTATTTGTCATCTGTTGACCCTTTTTACTAATATTAGGGTTGTCTTTCTGAAACTTATGCTTCTTAATTATGTGTATCGTATAATTTCAATTTGTTTCTATATGTGAGCAGGGACTATACAAATCCTTATCTTCCCGTGAATCCTACTGCAATTGATGGGCTCTTGCAAGTAATTTCTTTCATTTTACCATTCACTTTGTTTTTTATCTGAGTGTATTTTGAGTGCTCACTAACAAGCCGTTGCCTCTAGCCTGTTGTTGGTCCTGACGGAAAGAAGATAGAGGCTGAGAGTAATGTACTTCTTGCTTCGATTGAAAACATGCAGTATGCCGTCACTGTGGATGTTCTTCATACGGTAAGGATCCTAAAGTTTAGCCTTCTTGATTCATTGATAAAACTCATAGCAATGTTCGTTCATATACTACAGGTGTTCTCCACATTTGGCACTGTCCAGAAAATCGCCATATTTGAGAAGAATGGCGGGACACAGGCGCTAGTTCAATATCCCGGTATTCCTCTTTAATTTAACGCGGATAGAGAGCTTTACATAATATATCACAACCATAACCTCCATAAGCAATGCTTGACTTTTTTTTTATCTGCAGATGTCTCAACTGCAGCAGTTGCGAAAGAATCGTTAGAGGGACATTGCATATATGATGGTGGCTATTGTAAGCTTCATCTATCATACTCTCGTCATACTGATCTCAATGTAAAGGTATAAAATGTGTGCTTTTGAGTTAATGTTCATGAGAGAAAAAATAACAAGGGAAAATGGATATCTTCTTGGTCGAAAAAAAGATTGGTCCCTGAACGTATGCTTCTCGACACTTAATTGCAGTTTATCTTTTTGTTTGATCTATATGCACACATGTTCTAAATATTGGTTTTATTTTGTCCATCTCATAGGCTTACAGTGACAAAAGCCGAGATTACACGATCCAAGATCTTGCGGCACAAGTTCCCGGCGGTCAAACGGCCTGGCCTCAGGCCGCCGCCGCTGCTCCAGCATACCCCGGGAACGACTATTCTTCTTCCAATATGCAAGGTCACCATCCCGGGGCCCAAATGCCTCAGTGGGACCCGAACATGCAGGCAAGTAGGTCATCGACCTTTGTGTCGGTTCCCAGCAATTTCCCCGGCCAGACATATTCCGCGTCCCCCACTCATTCATATTCCAGTCCGGCGATGCCTCCCAGTTCGTCGTCCCTCTCCCATCCAGGTGGTAGTCAGCAGAATGCGGGACCCGGCGGTATGTCATCTCCAGGTCAACCTCCTTACTATGGTCAATAAGTTTGCGTCTTTATCTGTTTGGGAAAAAAGTCCAGGAGCCCCCGGTATCCAGGTCCAAGAAATTGACCGGTTTGGTCATGTTTAAGACTCGTTTTGATGCGGTTCTAGGTAGTAAGTTTCATTAGCTCATGTGGATCGGATTTTATTTGGTTTCAAGCTTGAACGCACTTCGTCCATTTCGTAAAATTGCTTTCCCTTTTGGTAAGAACCAAATTACGTTTCCTTGGAAATTTCAATCAAATGCTCATTTAGAAGTGCAAAAAAACATTATATAAATGTCCATTGACTCGCATTCTCATTGACCTTAGTTTAGTTCTTTTGATGGCAACGAGGTGGGTTCGGGGAGGATTTAGGAGTCCTCGTCCCCTACCCCGCACGATTAGGGATATCGGGTCCCGTCAAATTCAGGGTATTTTGTCTTTATGTAGGATGCTAATGAGGCGGGTTTGGGAGCAGATTCAGTGATCTCCGTGTCCCACCCTGTTAGAGATATTGGGTCCCTTCTGATTCAGGGTATTTTGTCTCTCCGTAGGATGTTAATGAGGCGGGTTTAGAGCGGATTCAATTATCTCCCGTTTCCCACCCCGTAAGAGATATCGGTCCCGTCGGATTCAAGGTATTTTGTCTATGTACGATGGTAACGAGGCGGGTATGGGGCGGAATCAGTGATCTCCGTCTCCCACATCTCCGTCTCCCACCCCGTTTCAGGGGCATCGGGTCCCCGCCGGGTTTTGGAGGCCCTAAACTTTGGGGCCATTTACTGCCTGGTAGAATGCTAGATTGGCTTTGCAGGTTGAAAATAGTTACATGGAAGCATGCTGTGTATTGGAGTGTGTATTGAATGTGACAGATGTGTGACTTGTCTGTGTCAACAATGGTAGTGACTGTTACAGCCATGTGCTTGCTGGGTGTGCTGTGGCTCCACAAATTTATTTACTTGAAGCACTACAGCCACAGCTAGTTGTTGCTGTAGTGCAATTTATTGAACATTTTGGTTTGGCTTCCACTACATCTGGATGGACCTACTCACTCTTATTTAATGAAACTATCTTTCTGAGATGTGTACCTTCAGTTTTCAAAGTCTAGCATTTCCCATACCCATTTGTCTTGGTATCTTAATACAAATTAATATATGAATATCAATTTAGGGGATGAGAATCATTAAGTCTGTCTTAAACTGTGTGTGAGGGATGGCAAAAATTTTCAAATATGATGGAGATTCGACATAGTTAGGGTTGTCCAAAAATAACTTAACTGACCAAAGTGAATCGAATTGATTCGGTTCAAAATCAAGTTGAATCAAAACTCTACTAGGTTCGCTACAAAATTAGAATCGATAAAAAATTGAATTAAATTAGAAATGGATTGACATAGACACATGACTCATTTTAAGTCATTGATTTTTATTAAACGAGACTAAAAAAATATTAAATCAACAAAAACAAGTTAAATAATAAGTTAAAATGAGTAAAAAAAGGTTTAAAAATGTTGGAATTTTATGAAAACCGATTCATAACAAATTGAACATGACCGAAAATAAACATGCTCAGAACTAAATCGAACCAAATTCTATCAGTTTCAATTTTATTTTTTTAAAACCAACTTGATCGGTTTAGTTCAAAATCGAATTGTGGACAACCCTAGACATTGTAGGGAATAGGGATCACTAAATTCACTGTGAACTCTCCTCATTTCAATCTTATTAGAGACAAAATAGCTTGAACTCGATAGAGACTAGGTAACTATGATTTAATAGGGTAGGAGACGGCGAAAATCATGTCCCATTGATATCCTTACATTTATTTGTCATCTGAGATAAAATATTTTAAATCTGATGAAAACTCGGTTGAAATATAAGGCAAGGATCACGACTAAACCTATTATGTTACCATCTTAATTTGAAGTTTATAAAACTTTGTTCACTTGTCAAATGCATACACAAAAGGTTATGGATTTCTTCAAACCAAAAACAAAGAACAATCTTGCAAGTATTTGGATTTTACAAAAATATTTGAGCACATAATCCAAAAACTTAAAATCTAATAATTAAACCTTATTTTTGGGGTCTTTTTCAGGACATTGTCGTGTTTGTGGTGTGATAAGGAAGTGCACCACAATGAAAGTTGAGACATTAAGTCCCCACCTAATATACTCCCAAAAATTTTCCCTTTATTTTCATCTTAATTTCATTTCATCTATAAGTTTTATTAAATTCAAATTAATGTCAATAGTCTAATCTGAATTGACTAAGAATTTTGACCCATTTTATGTAAAATAATTAAATGTGAATTGATGGGTGTGACCAATTTTCGGTCATCAATTGATGGAACCACACATTTCCAACACTCCATGTCAAATAGTCAGAAATAAAACCGAGATACCATAGCGTAACTCAAACCTAAGTCATTTTAATTCAATATCCAGTACTTAACCAATTAGTCAAGCAAGCATTCATCCTTGATTTTGTATTTATTTAACATGATTTATATAAAGCTGCCCCACCAAATAATTATGATTTCAAATCCAAAAATAGAAATTATTAATTAATCAAGCATACATTGATGATTAGTTTATGATATTGTCTAATATTTTTATAATTAAATGCAATGTAAATATTTAAAAATAAATCTCATATTTTTTTAATAATTAAGCAATTTTTCAGTTTAACTCAAAATCCTCCCTTATCTCATGCAGTCACACATTCTTTTATGAAAATGTGTATCTCAAACTGCCCAAGTGTCCTTGAAGAAATAAATTATCTCATATTATTATTGTGATAATAAATTAAAAAAACAATATCACAGTAGTGTGTGTGAAGGCTTTGGTGTGGTTTTGTGGTATGTGGCTTTAAGAGAGGACCAAAACCAGTACATTCATGGAGCTATAGCCAAGAGAAAATCTTGACAATGACCTTGCATGGCCTTGATGAGTAGATGAGAATTGATTGATGATGTTCATGTTCATGTTATGTCCAGTTCCATGTGCACAATTTTGTAAAAATAGTACACAATAAAATTTAAATAAATCAGTTTTAATAATGATCAGGTGTGATTTAGATTAGAGTGCATTGGACTTACTCTTTGGTGTTGGAGGCAAAAACTAGTGACCTAATTTTACAATTTTTTGTCTTCCTCTTGTGGCAAATGAGGGCCATGGTTAATGAAGCATCCAATGAATTCACTATGGCTAGAAGCTTTAACCATTATTTGCAAAAAATATTAAACTAGTCCGTCATTTGAAAATAATTAATGAACGGTTGATCGTGAACTGGTCGTATTAATCAGAAATAATGAAATTAGATTTCACAAACAATTCTTGACATGTGTCTTAAATTTTTATTCATCAGTGTGGGTTTTTTTTGTAGCAAATTAAGTTTTAACATGATCAAACTACATCAGAAGTGGTGAGTGTGGTGTTGGGTTTTGGTGTGTGTTGGACTTGCTCTTTAGTGTTGGAGGCAAAAACTAGTGACCCATTTTTACATTTTTTTGGGTCTTCCACCAGTAGCTAATGAGGGCCAAGGTTATTAAGCATCCAACGATTTCACTCGACCAGTAGTTCCGATCAGTGTTCTAAAAAATATTAGTCAAACAGATAAAGTATCTAGAAATTAACAAGAGATTAACCGTGCTAGTCAAAGATTTTTAATACACCAGTGACCCATTTTTACATTTTTTTTGTCTTCCACTGGTAGCTAAAGAGGGCCATGGTTAATAAGCATCAAGCGAGTTCATTCTGACCAGTAGCTCCAACCAGTGTTATGAAAAATGTTAAATACAAGTAAGACGGGTAGGGCATCTGAAAATTAACAGGAGCTGGATTAAAGAATTTTAATACAGTGTCTCAAAACACCAATATATGTTTTCATTTGATTCCAAAAATTCACTCATGATCGAGACCCCAAAACCACACGGTTTCAACTCCAAAACCAAAATCAAAATGCATATAGTTTCCACAAAATGCATAGCCAAGAAAATGGTCCCAACAGCTCATAGTTGGGTCAAAATTGTCTCTCTCTTTTAGGGTCTTGTGATGTTGACCCTCCTCTATTTATTTCCCTCAACCCTTGTCCTCCTTCACCATCTCACAACCCCAAGAAAATGGCTCCTCCTCTCTTGCTCCTCTTCTTGTTCAAGCTCCTCCTCTCCATGGCCTCATGTGGCCATGCCTACTATGGTGGCTGGATCAATGCCCATGCCACCTTCTATGGTGGTGGTGATGCCTCTGGCACCATGGGTATGTCACATGTCACATTTCCTAACGATTTGATGTATATTTTTTGGATTCTGATGATTGATGTGGTGCAGGTGGGGCTTGTGGGTATGGGAACTTGTATAGTTCTGGCTATGGGACTAACACTGCTGCATTGAGCACAGCATTGTTCAACAATGGGTTGAGTTGTGGGTCTTGTTACCAGATCAGGTGTGTCAATGACCCTAAGTGGTGCCTCCCGGGGTCGATTCTGGTGACCGCCACCAATTTCTGCCCTCCCGGAGGGTGGTGTGACCCTCCCAACCACCACTTTGACCTCTCTCAGCCTGTCTTCCAGCACATTGCCCAGTACAGGGCCGGTATTGTCCCCGTCGCTTACAGAAGGTGGGTTATCAATCGTACCACCGTTTAATAAACATTTTAATTTTTTTTGAAGTAGGCCAGACTTCAGAGAATCCAAGTAAATTTTACTTTAACATAATGTAAGAACTTGATGGTAGTAGGTGAATCTGTTGTTTCGCGTTCAACATCCCACACGAGGGTTGTTAGAGTCCAAGAATTCAGGTAGATCTGACTTTAACATAGTATCAAAATTTGATGGTCGTGAATGTCACTTGTTAGAGTCCAAGAATTTAGGTGGATCGAATTTCAACACAGTGACGGCCGTGAGGAAATGCATGTCCACACAGACCACGTACTCATCTGTTGTTTCACGCACAACATCCCACATGAGGGATATTATTAGAGTCTCGAATTTTTAGATGAATCTGACTCATTTGTGGGTGAATCCACATTCACGCATACCACAAACTCATCTGTCGTTTCGTGCGCAGCATCCCACAGAAGGGACGTTGCATCCCCAGAATTCAGACATATCTGACTTCAACACAACGTCATAACTTAAAAACCCATCTATTATTTTGCACGTAACATCCCACGTAACACATCGAAATGAACAGAGTTCGAGTCTCAACAACAACAAACCCGTTCGTCTTTGTGGGTGTGCAGGGTGAGATGCAGGAGAAGAGGGGGCATAAGGTTCACAATAAACGGCCACTCGTACTTCAACTTGGTGCTCATAACAAACGTGGGTGGAGCCGGAGACGTGCACGGAGTGTCCATAAAGGGCTCAAGAACCCGTTGGCAAGCAATGTCAAGAAATTGGGGCCAAAACTGGCAGAGCAACTCGTACCTAAACGGACAGAGCCTCTCCTTCATCGTCACCGCCAGCGACGGCCGACGCGTGATCTCCTACAACGCCGCCCCTGCCGGCTGGTCCTTCGGCCAGACCTACTCCGGAGCTCAATTTCGTTACTAGGAATGCATGTTTTCCCTTCGGATGCAGACAAAGGAATTAAAAAACCGATAACATGATTTTTTGAAGGTCGGTCCAGAACAGCGGGTTTTCCCAATTCACTGATAAAAAATATAAATTAATGAGGATATATAATACTATTATACGCTTAAAAAACATGTGTGTGTTTAAGTGTACAAAAATGGGGACATTTAGTTAATTTCTTGGCTTTGAAGTGAAGTCGAGGATTGATTGTGAATGGTCCTTTTGAGTTTTAGGGTAGTTTCGGATTAATTTATGCGGTTTACGTGGCTGCTTAATTAGTGCCTTGACACTACTTTTTTCTTCTTCTATAGATGTATTTTGCTCTTGGAAATATATATATGGGTTTGGAATTAATAAATGTAATCGCTTATTAATAATTTTAATTAATTTCCATTTTGCGATTGGTGCGTCAGATCAATGTTTCTATAGTTTTTTTTATAGTACGGATAAATAAATAAAGTTGGTGTTTTATTTTTCATATTATAAGATATGATTTCTCGTAATAAGTGGTTGTAACTATGATTCACTAATAATTAAATCTTACGTATATAAGAGATGAGAGATATTTTAAAATATATAACTAATGAAGTCTTATACATTTTGACCATTTTCATTAATATGTTAAATATCACTTTCTTGTGCTTGAGTTTTCGAATAGTTGATAAATTACAGGAAAAAAAGATATTTTATGGTACATAATTATATACGTTATACATTAGCACCTCCTTAGTTGTACTATTAAAATTAAAATAATATAAAATAATAATTATATCTCCAACTTCTTATTTATTTTATAAACTTAATTATGTCACTGGGGCGAGTGAATTGTATCGATTATACACTTTAATGAGACGTTCCATGCAACATTCTAAAAAATATCTCCAAAATCCCAAACCCAAAACAATCCTCAATTGTGGAGTCTCATCAGAAAGAGGGAGTAGTTATATCGAAGTGCATCATCGGAAACAAATCATTTGTCCTAATGACATAAGTTTATAAATTTAATAAAAATTTGGGGATATAATTATCATTTTATATTATTTTAATGATAGAACTGTTGAAGTAGAGGCCCATGTGTACGAGGCGTGAAGGGAAATAAGCCCCACGTGTACAAGCATGAGAGGGAGAAGTAAAGTCCCACATTGAAAGAATATGAAATCAAAGAGTTGTACATAGAGTGTAGAGTCAAACCCAACTAATAGCTTGAGTTTTTAGTTGTGGAGCTCGGCCCGATATATGCAACCCAGTTTTACAAGAACTTTACGGTGCAAACAAAAAACAGAAGTTAAAATACCAAAAAAACTAATGATTCAGAGTGAAAGTTAACTTTGGGGACATAATTTTTTTTAATGCAAAACTTTCCAATATGTTCGAGTAGGTGTAAGTTACAATAAATATCTACACTAAAACTAGATGAACTCGATCGAGAAGACTCCTTCAATATTTAAAAAATAATAATTAAATGAACTGAACCAGATCGAATAAAAGTCAAATTTAATTGCATAAACTCATTTAAACTCGAATGGAATATAAACCAAGTACTTTTTCACAAGTCAAGTTTTATCGACCCACACTAGTTCAACTCTTTCACACCTCTAGTTGGTAACCCATACATTATTTTCTTCCTTAGTTTGAATAGAAAATGAGAGAAAACGGCTATATGATATTTTCTTGCAAACCAAACACCCAATCGCATTTCACGGTCCTTGATTAGAGTTGTCAAGGATGATTCTTCTTCGAGCACTATACCAAAGTCAAGCCATTTTGCAAACTTTAAAAAACCCAAAATGTTCAACAACAATAAATTGATGGAAACACAAAAATCAACATCTCCCACAATCAGCGGACAAATACGAAAAAAACAAAACCTTGTGATTCTTCTTACAAGAACTCAAAAATAATGTTACGTACATTGACCAATCTTTTTCCCATCCGTGCACTTACTGTCGGCAGATCTAAATTTTGCTCTATCAATTTTGTTTCGTAGTGGCATTACCGTAATTTCTCAACAACAGAAGACAAAATTGTACAAAAATGGTGTCTCTAGCTGTACCCAATACACAAACCAATCTTGTTGTCGTTGATTGTGGATGTGACTCTGATTTTTCCTCTTTGTGCCTTATGTTTTCAATCACTAGAGTTGGAGTTGTTTTTAGTATTTTAAAAATTTTTGACTTGACAAAGTTAATTTAGACTGGTTCCCAATTATTTTTTAATTCAATTTATTTTTCGATTAATTCATAACTAATTTTTGATTAGTCTCAAAAGTACCTTTCCGTCCTACTAGCGTCTAGCATTTTCTTAGAACATTGCATGTTTCTTGACTACTATTCAATTTATGCGTTTTGAAACTCTGGACTTTTACTCGAGAACTCGGTAAAATTAATGTACCTGATTTTTGAACCGAGTTGGTAATTCATTTTTATTGGGTTAAGTCGGTCAAAATTAGTCAAATTTTAATTTTACTTTCTGCATATGCATTTAATTTGTTTTATAATATGTGCTTTTGATTTAATTTGTTGCAATGTTTAAAAAATAACTTATTTCGCTACAATTGTGTTATTTTATATTTAATATGGATTATATATAAATAGATGTATATATATATAATATTTATTGAGTAATTTTTTTTGTCCATTTAGTTCTCTCTTGGTTCTCATAACTCTATTTTTCGTCTCCTCGAATTCTTAGAATATGGGTAAATCTCAATTAAATGTTCATTTGTGATGTGAAATTTTGAAAAAATACATTATGTTTTAGAATAAATGTTCAATGGAGTGTTTTTGGATTTTATGGCTCATGTCATTGCTTTAAAATGATATCAAAGTTTAGTTACCAATGACTATTAACGAAGTTCGGTTTGTGGGTTGAGCTGGTCTTGGGGCTTGTATTAAGTAGCTAAGACTTTCAAATAATAATAATCAACTTAAAGATTTTAAACGAGGCTTCAAATATGTGGCCTTGACGTAACAATGAACTGGTTTTCAACATATGAAGAAGACCCAATACCTCATTTTTGCTTTACCAAGCCCAAATCCATAAAAACTATCAAAGATGACCACCAAAATGTCTTCACTCAGTGCTCCAATATAAGGATCATTTCCTCCAAAATCAAAGCCTCATCATCAAGCCTTTGGTTTAACTTTCATTTTGTTTTAGTTTTATTTTCAAAATTGTATTTTTGTGTATTGCCATTCTATTGCTCCCTTTTCCAAATTTCTTTCTCTTCTTTATACTGATAGTTTATTACTTATATAAAAAAACCAAGGCCGGAGGACTTTCACATAGGTGATCTTCGACCTACGGCGTAATTTGGATTTGAAGCTCTCGGTTATCATATTTGATTTTTTGATTGCGGTGTTACCATTTGGGGAGACTTCTCTTATCTTTCATGTAACTGGAGATGTGACAAGATTGTATAATCTTGAGATTTTGCGTGCCTTCAGTTTAATTTGATGAAAACTTGTAGTATTTATTATAACATGTGGTAAAAGATTAAGATACCTCGTAAATCCCGTTTTTTGTCTTTACGTTGAAGAGATATTTCCATGCTAAAATTTGTGTGTTTTGGTATTCTTATTTGCTACATTGTTAATTCGTTGAATTTACTCTACTTGATAGATACATACAGTAGTTTGGTTTAATATATTCTTCTTCGTATCACCATTTATACAAACCAAGGCCTCAAAATATTAGGGATGACAACAAGACGAGTTTAGTTCGAGAACACCGAATCCTCATCAAGTATGAGAAGTTTTGCCTCTCTACAGGGTGGAAGGTTCGGGGTAGATTTTGTGATCTCATTCCCTACCCATCAGATAAGATCAGATCAGATGACCGAGTACCTGTCAAATTCGATCATTCGATAATTTTTGCCATCCTACACAATTGGTATCCAAAATTTGCATAAAACTCATATAACAGTTTGGATTGGAAAATAAAAATCAATTCACCACAAACCATTCTCCATCAACTTAACAAACTCACTAAAATCTATCCTCCCATCTCCATTCCTATC
This sequence comes from Geranium brycei, assembly GCA_036897365.1. Taxonomy (NCBI): domain Eukaryota; kingdom Viridiplantae; phylum Streptophyta; class Magnoliopsida; order Geraniales; family Geraniaceae; genus Geranium; species Geranium brycei. Next base: position 25,627 of record JAYMTP010000132.1, read on the forward strand.
AAACTTCCCAATCATCCTCTTGCAGCTCCCAACATCACACCCTTCCTTCAACCCCAAGGCACAAAGAACCCTCTTTAGCTCCATCTCATCAATGAACCCATCTCTGTTCTCATCAAACACATCAAAAGCCCCCTTCACCTCCTCTATGCTCGGCTCCTCCTCGTCGAACAGCCCTATAAACTCCTCACTGCCCAGTCGATCCTCCTCGAGCTCGCAGGAAAATCCCAACCTCCCCATCACCATCTCTGCCTCCTCTCTGCACATGCTCACATCCTCAGATTCACTGTCAGAATCGCGCGTGCAGGCCTTGAAACCAAGCTTGGAGCTGATCAGGAACCGGATTCTTGAGAAGAGCTTGTTGATGTCACATAATCTGAAAAACCCAATTTGGGACAAGAACACATTCAACAGTATGTAGATTACATGGAGGGAGAGGTTTGTGGTTGATGATGGGCTCTCCATTTGTGATGTTTTGGTGTGTTTTTGGGTTGTTCTTGGTGTTTATATATATGGGTATGAGTTTGCTTGTGGTTGAAGGCATCAAAATGGTGGCAGTTTGATGATGAATTGTTGAATAGGTGAGAGTGTAAGTTTCTGTGTTGGTGCATAATTGGGGAGGAGTGATGGTGGAGTTGGAGTCGTTGGTGCTTTTCAATGTCTTTTTTCTGTTTGGTTATTTCTTGGAATCTTTGGGTTTTGGTTTTTAATTCAATTCATGCATTTTCCAGGAAAGGGTCAGGGTCAGCAAGTTAAGGTCAATTCTGGGTAGTTTCTCAAAAGTTGAGTGCATGAGTCATTGGTGGGTAATAATCTCAATGGATCTGTATCATGGGCCTATGGTCCTTTCAAGTTTGGGCCAATTGGGCCGCCCATGGTGATACTTGTGTGTCTGTTGTGAGCCCATTGAGTTGTGGAAGTTTGGGTCAAGATCTTGTGATTAATCCTAACTTGGAGAAGGTGAAGAATTTTGTATGGTCAAGCAAAGAGAAAAGCATGTTGATATTGATATTTTCTGTTCTAGATGTGAAGAGGGAAAAACCTTGTGAAGACTAGTCAGTAAATAAATCGGATTAGAGTATTAATTGAGACTAATCGAAGATTAATCGGATCAATCGAAGGTTTTTAAAACACTGCGGATAGCACGATGGTGTTGGATTAGGATGAGAGTTGGTGGGCAGGGGGAGGTCAGACCAAATACTGTCCATCCGAGTGGTGGGATGTGACGACGACCACGACGAGTCACACGACAAATGCGATTGAGGAAGGTGAGATCGGCTCAAAATGTGATAACTTCATAAAAATCGGTTACAAGAAAATCCAACCCAAAACCTATGAGTCATATAAATAAGTCAAATTGGTTTAAAGCGTGATAATTTCAAAATCAGATTTATAACAAATCGAATCGAATCGAATCGAGAATTGAATTGAACTGAATTCCAGTTTTAGTTTTTATTCTCTTAAAACTTAATCGATCGAATCGATTCAAAACCCAATCAAACCGACTCAAAATCAAACATTTGCTCAAATTTAATTACGTAAGCTCGTTCGAGCCCGATTCGATTCGAACTCGAGTTGGATCGATTATGGCCTATAAAAGGCCCATGAAAATGATGAGCAGCACCAAAGCCTCTTGGGAGCTACGAGATACATAGGAGAAATTAGAAACGAGAAATTGAATCCAATATCTCAGCATTGTCCTCTCTGCTCGCTGTCTGGCCTGGAGAGCCTCATCAACCGATTCGCTATTTCATCAATCTGATTCGATTCAGTGCTCTCTCTGGTTTCAGATTCAAGCTAAAAGTGCCAATCTGGGTGATTTCCCTCATCTGGGTCTCGCCGCTAGTCTCCGATCTGTTCTGGGTTCAATCCGATTGCTTGCTTGTTTCTTTTGTTTGTTCCTCTTCTGGGTTTTCGAAGACGCTGCTCAATTTTGAATCTTTGATTTTGATTTCGGATTGGTGGGCTTCGAATCGATTCATTTTCTGGTGGGTTTGTTCCCAGAGCTCGGGATTCGATTTCTGGGTTCTCTCTGAAATGGTCTATCTCCAAAGCTCGATCTCGGTCTGCAACCCCGTTGACCAATCTCGATTCATGAGGAACCCAGTTGATTCAAAGCATCACAATCACAATCACAATCGGAGCAGCAACAGGAGCAGCAACAAGACACCCAATTCCCTGAGCATCCCCGATTGCGACCGGTCCCGATCCGCCGCAGTCGACGTCTTGATCCTCATCGCCGTGATCGGAGCTTGTGGGTTCCTCCTGTTCCCTCACATCAAGCTCGTCTCAGTCAAGCTCGTGGAGTTCGCGGCCGTGGCGGTCTACCTGATCAATGAGGAGGTCTCTCAGGCTCCACTGATCTACGGGTCGATGGGGCTCAGCGTCTCTTGCGCCGCTATGGCCGCCTGGGCGCTTATCGTGTGCACGGGAAGGAAATGCTCGAACCCGAAATGCAAGGGCCTGAGGAAGGCTGCTGAATTCGACATTCAGCTCGAGACGGAAGAGTGTGTGAAGAGCTCGAATTCGGGTGGTAACAAGGATGCCCTCAGGAGGGGGCTATTCGAGCTGCCCCGAGACCACCACAGGGAACTGGAGGCCGAGCTCAAGAAGATGGCACCCCCGAACGGGAGGGCGGTTCTTGTTTTTCGGGCGAGGTGTGGGTGCTCTGTTGGGAGGATGGAGGTTCCAGGGCTCAAGAGGCACAGGAAGATCAAGAGGTAGGGAGCTAAAGGTTCAGTTTTTACGGTTGACAGTGATGATAAATGAATCAATAATCGTGTTTGTTCTTAAATAAGCCCATGGGAATAATTTGCAAGATTTACATACATTTCCTTATAGTTGGGAATATAAGAATAGTTTCTTGCACATATAACTTTATATAGTGATTTTCAATTCTATATCTCTTGATTTGGATGCTGGATATGGTTTGGCTGCATCATTTTATATTTTCGTGTAGGTTAACGATTGGTGGTGTTAGGTCGTTGGAGGTTTCTTTGCGGGTTCCATGTTTATGTATTTAATGGTTTTAATATGTAGAAAGCCTTAGGTACAAAATGCACTGATGATCATTGTTTATGCTTATATACAATTCCATATAGTTGGGAATATTAGAATAATTTCCTGCATACTTAACTTTATATAGTGATTTTGGTTTCTGTATCTCTTGATTTGGAGCGTAATCTAGTTTTCTCCATCATTCCCCATTGCTGCATCGCATTATATAGTTTTCGTGCAGGTTAGTGATTGGTGGTGTTTGATTTAAGGTTTCTTTGTGGGTTCCATGTTTGTATATTTTATGGTCTCTACGTGTAGGAAGCATTAGGTACAAAATATGGTGATAATAATTGTTTATGCTCTTAGTTTGAAACTTTGAATGATTGGCTTTTGATAAAGCGCTAGATGAATCATATGAATGGTTGCTCTCATTTTGTTTTAGAGAGCATAGTGATTATGTCCTCGATGGTGCTACGTATAGTTGATGTGATATACTACGTATATTAATTCGCTTTATTAGATAGAGTTTCTTTATGTTTCTACATTTGCATTTTTAGCTCGTCGTTTTGGTGGTAGTTCGAGTAATTGGGTTTGTACTGAAGAGGGACATTACAAGTTGTGCTGAGGTTTTTTTAGGCTGACTTGTTGGTTCTTGCTGAAGGGTTTGAAAATCAGGGTTCATGCCTGAAAATTGGATTGCTATGCATTTGTGTTAACTTTACTGTCTTAGTTAGTTGTGGAGAAGGTGACCTAAACAAGGATTGATTGTCCTGTTGTTGCTTGACTTTGTGTTCCTAACCAACAATTTTATGGTATTGTAGTTGAAATGTTCTTTTCCAGATATGATCAATTTCTTGCTTCTGATATGGTTTTGTCATTGTTGAATGATAATATGTAGCGTTCGAAATTTTTTTGACCTGTCCTATTAATTTTCTGTCAATTTTTGGTTAATCTTAATTTCTGATTAGTCCCGATTAATTCTCAATTAATCTTCAGAATGTCCTCTCCGCTCAACAAGTGCCTAACATTTTTAGAGCACTGATTCTTGAGATAATAACAAAATAATGTCTTTTCAATGTATGATTCCACAAAACATTTGATACTCTCAGATATGATTTCCATCTGTGGAAGGGTTTTTGTCAAATTCTCAATCTGAACTTGGAGTTGATTTTGGTTGATGTGTAGTCACGTTGAAAAAGTATATCGATGAAATGAAAATGGATGAAATGTGTATACTTCGTTTAAATGTGACGTGTGGGCATACAAGAATGGACAAAGTCTAAAATGAGCAGGTTCGAGCCAAAGTATGTGTTGTGCCGATATACAAGAAGATACAATAACACCGATCACGATGGTTTGATCATGTGCAACGTAAGTCCATTGAGGTATCAATTCGACGACATAAACAATGGAATTAGAAGTGTTTAAGAGAACACAACGACGGCAAAAAGAAACGTGACTATAATAATAATAATAATGATATCATTGTGAACTTGATAATCGATCACCACAGACAATAAAAAAACATATCCATGTGTATGACCTAATGTAATATCCTTTTAGGTCAGAGTCTATCCCAGTTGATTGAAAAAAAGAAGTCACATACTAGACCTGGACTTGTAATATGCTTTTCCACACTCTTGCATTAGCTGCTACAGTAACACATTGCATTTGAAAACAATCTTTCTGCAATTTGACTCATTGGAGATAATTGTGCCTTTGTGGGGTTCATTGAAAACCACTTACAAAGGCCACTTGCAAGCAAAAGTCACTCACTCAACCATAGAAAATGGTGAATTGCTTCCACTTTAGGGCCACCACTCCTTATCAAACAACCACAGTCCACACATTCCTCTTTCAACATCCACCTCCATACTTTCGCTACTTATTTATTCAAAAATGAAGCAGCATGAACATCAATTATCAGAGTGGCGCAGCGGAAGCGTGGTGGGCCCATAACCCACAGGTCCCTGGATCGAAACCAGGCTCTGATAAAATCTTCCCTTTTTGTTGCAACATATTTTTACACACTTGAGCACAAATGAGCTGTAGAAAGAAGTTGGCCAACTATTTATTTCAACTTTGTAACAAGTAAAAAGTCACTACATATCCACAATGCTTTCATCTCAACACCACCAGAAACTATTTACTTACCTAGAAATGAACTGCCTATTTTGTTCAAAGCTTTTTCACAAACTCACTCACCACTGGTACTTGGCAGCAACAAGGACCTCCTCGTAGCTATGAGCCACATTGTCCCAGCTCAGGTCCTGTTCCATCCCTCTCCTCTGCAGCCCCTCCCAGCTCTTCTTATACTCCCTATACGTATACAAGCAGTTCCCGAGCGCGTGTATCAGCTTCCCAGCGTCCGCGCTGTCAAAAGTCCACCCGAGCCCCGACTCCCCGAACGGGTCAAAAGGCTGCACCGTGTCCCGCAGCCCCCCCACTGCGTGCACCACCGGGACAGTCCCGTAGTTCATTGCATACAGCTGGTTCAGCCCGCAGGGCTCGAACCTCGACGGCATGAGCAATATGTCCGCCCCGGCCGTTATCCTGTGGGCCGTCCCCACGGAAAACCCAACCCACCCCCTGATCCTGTCCTTGTACTGGTTTTCAAAGTGCCTCAGCATGTCCTCCAGGTCGGGCCTCCCGGTCCCCAGCATCACCAGCTGCACGCCCTGCTCCATCATCCACGGGATCGCCTCGCCTATCAGGTCCACGCCCTTCTGGTGGTCCAGCCTCCCGATGAAGCCGATCAACGGGACATCACTTTTCACGGGCAACCCGAGCTCCTTCTGCAAGGCCACCTTGCACTGGGGCTTGCCGGTATGCAGGGTCTCGAGGGAGTAGTTAGTATAGCCATCAGACGTCAGGTGGATATCAGACCGAGGGTTCCAGTCTTTCGAATCGATCCCATTCACGATTCCTGTTAATTTCCAGTCGTTCTCATTTATGATCCCGTGCAGCCCCCAGCCGCCCTCAGAAGTCTTGATCTCCCAGGCGTATCCGTGGCTGACGGTAACCACGCGATCCGCTGTCTTGAGACCGGCTGCGAAGATATTGAAGTGCTCGCCTCCAACGGGATCGTAGAGTTTGAAGAGGTCCAAGTAGTGCAGTGGAAGATCCACGCAGGAGAAGTCAGACACCGGTCCCCGGCCCTAAGTACATGATACAAGTCTAATCCGTCAATTTATCAGTTGATTTTCATATGTAATTAATGAACTGAAAATACAAATGCCACACAAACTATGGAGCACATTCTGCAGAGAGCCTTACCAATTTCAGATATCAAAGCGGTAACAGTGAGTAGGAAACAAACCTGGTGAGCCATGTTATGAATTACAAGTACGGATCTTGTAAACGACATCAACCCGTTATCACGATAATATGCCTTCAGATACACTGGCAACAGCGCAGTGTGCCAATCATTCGCAATGAAAACCAAATTTCCATCCCCGTAGCGGACCCCTCCGCACGGGACATGCCAAGGAACCTGAGAATGATGAATCAAATTTTAAGTACAGCCCACAAAAGAATCCTCTTCTGTGAATCAAGACAAAAATAATAAAAAGATTGTTCTTAAGGTCTGTAACTGCAAGTGCTAAATGTTCCCATTTCCTTTATAGCGATGAATATCATTTTAGAATATCTCCTATTAAATTTGTACACATGGAATTGTTACTAATCAACTTTTGTAATGCTTAAGTAGTAGCACTCAATAGATTAGCCATAATCAGTAAAACAACAAAATTTGCTGGTATAAAACTAACATTAGGCTAAAATTCCCGTCTATATCATAATTTAATCTGTACATACTGTGGATGTACTACTTACTACATGGATGTAAAGTAATGAACGTGGATGTTCTATACTATATTACAGCATACAAAACAAAACAATATAATACCTCCACAGCAGCCTTGCAAAGCAGTACCATGCGCTTCAAAATATCCTGATCGGAAAGTAAACAGACAAGTATGAGGCCAAATACTTTTCAAATGATAATCCACAGAAACACATTCACAGTTCAAAAAATTGTTTCTTTTACCAAGGAACAATAAAGATTACCAATATTCCTCAGTTTAGGAACTAGACTTGTAAAATCTACATTATAACTCTAGCATGCTACACATTCTTCCTGATCCAAGAGGGGAAATATAAAAGAAAGAGAGATACATTTTCAACCACAAAGATTTCTGAGGGTAGCGAGCTATGAGAGAGATGGTATCCTATGGCATGCACACAGGCGTGTCTCATTGGAAATGATGCTAATAAAACTGATGTCGTGAAACTATGAGAACCCCTCAGACAAATAATCAATAAAATAAAATAAAAAGATATGAATATTTCAGACGGCTTACCATTCGCCCCCCTCCATATATATTATCCTCTATATGGCGAAACAAGGGGCCGTCAATGAAAACAAAATCAACACCATCAATAAAGGCCTGGTAGTAAACTACTTCCATATCCTGTAAATCCAAATTCCCAATTTAATTAGAGCTGTTTTTTTAAAGTGCACCGCTAGAAATAAGATGCAACTAAACAAAGCAAATGTAACACACCTGCCCGGCGACCTTATACCTTTTCCTAACTCCTGTATTTTGTGCTTCAGCATAATCACCATATCGCGGTGCAACAACCTAAGAAAAAACATAATAAAGGGAGGAAAAGACATTTCAGTTATATGTTTTTATATGATAATTCCTATGAAATCAGCCTGGCCAAACACATAATTAAGTAAAATGCAGGCTATTTTGAGCATAAAAATAATAATGTAAATTTAGACCATCTTACAGAATTAAATATTTAGTTTAGACATGCATCTTATGAATTGTCAACAAAGTACTCTGAAGTACTTCAATTCAACTATAATCAGTTACATAACTAAGAAATAGAAATCACTCAATCTCTGCACATAAAAATAACTCTCCTCTAGCTGAAATTAACTGATTTATCAAACAAGTACATTGAGACAGTAAATTCAATTCATATATTGATGCTCAGTTGAGCTTGACAGAATAAAATATTACCATAACCCGATGCCCACGCCGAGCCAATGCCTTTGGCAAAGCCCCAGCAACGTCTCCGAGCCCACCTGCGAAAACTCATAAAGTCAGGTCTATGCTAACTGAACACCCTTTATTTTCTTTTTAAGCAACTTACATGGTCATTATAAGGTTAATAACATATGATAAAAGCTATATAATTGACAGAGACTGAAACTCGACATGTAAAACTTGACGAATGGAAGTATTGAAACTCAACATGTAAAAACACTAGAAGATTATGATATATGAGCACAAATTGTTATCAGAGATGCATTGAAGAATGCTGAACAACAATATGTTTCTATACAAGATCATGGGTTCATAACAGTACCAGTTTTCGACCATGGAGCACATTCTGCAGCCACCAAAATAATATTCATTACGTTGACCCCAGCCAGAGGTGGAGGTTTGATGTCTCCAGTACCAGGTTCATTTGTATTATCATCTTTCTCCTGTAAACCTGATCTTTTCAAATTTACATCTTTTATATTTTCTACATTGGAAGTATCGGAGGCGAATGAAAGAAAAGACACCATATCCGAGTTTGGGGCTTTTTTGGCAGAATTCACATGCAATGGAGTTTGCTTAGAAGGTAAGGATGTTTCAGGTTCCTTCTTACTCTCATTGAAAACTCTACTAACAGGTGCACGTAGAAATTCAGGTGTCTCATCCGCAGTAGAGGCTTGTATGGGAGAATTCACACTTGAGGGATTTCCTTCAGAAGGTAATGATGTTCCGGCTTCCTTCTTCTCACTGAAAACTTTACTAACAGGTGAAAGTAGAAATTCTGGTACTTCATCTGTAGATGAAATTCTGATTTCATCTTTACTATGGTCTTCGACAGAGTGACTAGTTGAGGAAGAACTTTGAGTTGGAATTGTATCATCATTTCCTTCACCAGAACTATCCGCTGTATCTTGGTTGATGGAATTACTACTATTTATGGATGAAATCAGTTTCCTTCTTTCAGATATCTGCATGCAAAGGATAAAGTTGAATATAAACAGTCCATCATCACATACAACACCTGGTAATTGCACAGTTATCGGAAGCACCATACAATTAGGATTATGATGATAAATCTGGGAGGTATAAATACATAAATCGTTATAGTAGAGAAACTCAAAGAACAACATTCCTATGGATGAAAGAACCTAACACGAGGATGTTGCAATGATGTTTTGCTTAAAATATAGGAAGCTCGACGTAGCAACTAATGAAACCATAAGAGAAAATGAACAGTCACATTTCATGTAAAGAACAGTAAGAAATAGCATTTCAAAAATGAATCAAAGGCAACTTCATAACTACTATATAATGATGACAAACCAAATCAATTAGGAGCGAAAATCTAACCCAAAATGGCTTATAGTCAAATGAGATTCTAAAACAGTACCTAAAACGAATGAAATTAAAGATGAAATGTTTACATAAATGAAGAGATGAACCATTTGCACAATTAGCCGATATCATGACCCAAAAAAGGAATAACACATAGGAACTTCTACGAATGAGAACAAACAATGGGTTGCACTTGGGCAAACATGTAAAAAGATAAGACACTAATTGAACTTTAACTTATAACTTAATACATCAAGAAAATTCAACAAAGAAATGGAAAGAGGAAGAGCTCTGTATCAGAAGCCATCAAAGTGTCAAGAATGACTGTAACAGCCCAGCCCATATGTGTGGTTCTTTGGATTCTACAGTACCCTGTATTAAATTCCCAAAATTTTCCATTCAAACAAACAAACCATTACAGTGTCATTGCACAAACTAAATATCTTAAAGGTCAAGAAACCCCTAAAATTTACAAGTTTATGGGCCTCCCTAATTACCATGCTTAGTAGCAAAAAGATCCAAGCTCAGTTCTCCTAAGTAACCAATTAGCAATAGTTGATACGAATTCAATAATTCAACAAGAAACGGAAAGGAGGAAGAGCTCTGATTAAGCAGCCATCCAAGTGCTAAAAATGACTGTAACAGCCTAACAGGTACACATACCTACGGTTCTTTCGATTCTACAGTAACAAACAAAACACTAGTGTCATTGCACAACCTAAGTATTTTAAAAGGGCAAGCAACCCCTTCAATTTACAATGCTTATGGGTCTCACTAGTAACAAGAATTCAAGCTCAGTCCTAAGCAACCACAATTAGCTCTCTGTTGCCAATAGTTAACACAAATTCAAGAACATACAATATACAACAATGTCCAAATAAGGAAATAATGATAAGTAAAACACAAAATTAACACACCAACAACCCAACATTACCTGCTGGAGCAGGTCTCTTTGCTTGGCAAGAACCTGCTTGCTCTTCTCAATAGTAGCCTGAAGCGTGTCCTCAGATTCGCCATCACCACCGTCCGATAACCCCTTCTTGACCGCTCTCGATCGCACAACAGCCCCACGATTCCTCCTCTCGCAGCTCAAAGAAAATCGTGCTCGTGATCGATCCCTTCCCAGAGCTCTCAGAAACCCAAATGCCGAATCACTCGAAGCAGTGATTCCGAGGAACCTGAACTGGAACCTGGGCCCGCCCAGATTTCTGGGGCCAAGCAGCAGAGAGCTATCGGTCACAGACGCCATTTCCAAGAGGGTTCGCAGAAAGTGAAGCAGACCCAATTGAGGAGAGGTTGGGGAAGAGGCGGGAGAGTGTTTGGGAGGCGAGAAAGTGAAAGAAAATGAGGAGAAATGGGAAAACTTGGACAGGAGTGACAGGAAATTCAGGGATTTGGATTTGAGGCTCAAAAAAGCTGAAATTTTGGGAATTGAAGAAAATGTGCATAGAGGAAATATATATATGTGTGGATAAAAGGGTCGGTGGGCTTTTTCATTTATGAAAAAATGGCTTTTTGTTACAATTTTTTTCCAAATGATTTAAAACGTGTATGTAATGTAGTTTCTTTCTTCTCTTATCTCAATTTTTATGGTTGTACACATTCTTGAAGAAAATATGTTAGACATTAATAGCAGCTTAAATTCCTCTGGGTTTGCACGACCGAGTTAAGCTGTCTGATCATATGAAATCGAGTTGGTGTTTTGAAGATCTCGGCCTGAACGACCGTTTAGCCAGATTTTCTAGAACATTGTGTTTTAATAGAAGAAAATCGGGATGTCATAACTCCCCTCCTGTGGTGACTTCATGTTTTTTTTTATCGGAGTAGGACGAGGTAGGGATGGAGCGGGTGAGAGAAAGTAAAAAAAAAAAGTCGGAGACGGGGATGGTTCGAGATGGAAGACTAGGAATGTTAACGAGGCAGTTTTAGGGCGGGTTTTCTCCGCCCCAATCCCCGTCCTCGTGTCCGCTTGTTTCTTTGTTTTTTCCATTCCAGTCCTGTTATTAGGGACGGGAATTCCTCATTATAGTCCCCGACAAGAAATGTTATTAAAAACAATATTATTGGAGACGGGTAGGATATCTCGCCCGAAACATCCTAACCATTGTCAAGAATGAAACATTTCTCAACCTCTAAAAAAACTCATCACATTGTCATCCTCATAAAGAATACAAACAAGAGATTTTCTTAGATCCAATCCAACATATGTAAAGAATCATTAACAAATGTATTGATGCATAGTTAATTTCTTTTGAATACATTTTTCTTGTGTAACATTTGTGCTTGTTCACTTATTTATTGACACACCCAATATTCATATCTTACATCTTTGTACATTCACCAGGATCATCTGTCATGGTGGAAACATGGGACCAGGCCAAGCCCTAAAAACTTCTCCTTCTTTGACCTCTATGAGTTGTAGCTTTTCATGGCACCACCTGAGGTTTGTAGAGGACACCACAGACATCTGAAGCACCCTCCATATCAGCTTCATGTCTATCATTGCCCATAAAATCTCCATTCTTTGAAACTCCTCCCCAGGCCTCACTTCTCCACCTCTCTTGAACCATTTCTTCTTCATCTTCTTCTTTCTCCCCCATACATCTTTCAGCTGCTTCTCCTTCTTCAACAACACAACAACACCTTATTAGAGATATTTTTTTTATCAACAAGTTGTGTATCAAGATTTGGTCTCGACTATGCTACGATGAAACAAAACAACACCAAACTTATGATTTCTAAGAGTCTTTAAGATTGATATATCAACAATAGCCTGAAGACCTGAATATTTTTATTCCACATTTTTCGCCTCGGGATTCTAACAATGTTCTAAAAAAAACGCTAAACACTATTTGGGCGGAAAGGGCCTTCTGGGGACTAATCAGGGATCAATCGGATTCAAGGATTGATCAGGAATTAATAGAGAATTAATCAAGGACTAATCGAATAAGTCGGGGATTTTTAGAACACTGTATATAAGACAAAACGAGTTTTGTCGATTTCTCCCCAAATTCTCATAACTCCTTATATATTCACATATATAATTCATGTGAAAATAAAAATAAAAATAAAATGTGACCAACTTTGACGAGGTTTGACCGAGTAAGAATTCGGTAAAACTGAACGACCAAGAACAAATTCTAAAACTCGGTCAAACTAGGTTTTATCGAGTTCTCAGTGTGCATCGGGGAGTTTTAAAACACTGACCCAGAAATTATGTTAAAATCTGATTCAGCTAAAAAGTAAAACTGATAGGTGAAACCCCAGAGATACAATCCATATTTTTCCGACGTGGGACTCTAACAGATAGGCTAAATGTGTGTTCCATGAAACTCACCTCTCGGAGGTTCTTGGTGAGGTCAGCTAGGAGCACCAAGTCTCTTGGGTCTTCAACAGATGGATGAGCCCATGGTGAAGTCTTGAAGCTCCACCATGACTTCTTGCTGTCTGCTCTCACAAACTCCCAATAAGCCTTCATGCATTGCTCTATAACCCTCAAAACCTCTTTCACACTTGTTGCTTCTCCTCTCCTCCCATCCCTCTTCGCCCCCGAAAACCCTTCAAATCGAAGCAGCGGATCATTAACACGAAACGAAAAGGCAGCGGACAGAGTTTCTGAACTACCTGAAACCTCCGGGACTTGGAGAAAGCTCTTGAGGGAAGATCTTCCTTGAACATAGCTCCAAACCCGATCGCCCTGATACCTTTCCTCTTCCAGGAACCTCTCCAAGAGAATCTGAAAGTTCTGAAACTCCCCCGCCACGTTGTTGCAGTCGTAGAGCGCGCCTTCATCTTGAGAGCCGCTGTAGCTTGCAAGAAACTCGACCATTGTGTATTGATGGTGGAGAGCTTCCCATGACAGGCATGACTGAGCCACATAGACCAGCTCCATGTCGCTCTCTAGGCTCTTCAACACCCTCTTCCTCGCCATTTCTTCCCCTATAAAATACGAGCTTGGCTCATTTCTCAGCATTGCACCTGCAGATAGGGAAAAAATAATAATCAAGAAATCAGTCACTTGGACTTAGAAAATTTCAACTAAATCCACATTTCAGAGCCATTTCTACACAATTTGGACGAGAATGTACTCACTCATTCCACATCTTCTCTCATGACTGAGAAGGTCGAACCACTTCATCCTCTCTGCATAAATCTCATACCAGGGGTCAGATTCTTGTTGATCTTGATCGTGATCGTGATCAGTTGCTGCTTCGAGGGCAAGTGGCGTGGATTGTAAAGGCTCGTCCATTTCAAGATCACCCACAACCGAACTAGAATTAGAACTAGACGAGGATGGTGATAATTCCTGCTGGTTTGTAATGTCTACGCTTTTGGTGAGTGAATATGACTCAATAGCATCACTCAGACACTCAATTTCATTAAGACTCAGTTTCTCTACAACAGTCTTGTTTTTTCCAACACTAAAGCTAATGTCTTCCTCATATTTGAGGACTTGAACTTTATATACGATCTGTGTCTTCCCAAAACTAACACAAGAATCAATCATCCCATTTCGGGTATAATTTTGTAAATTTTCAACCTCCTCCACAACTTCAATATTGTTGGTCACTTCAGTGGGCATAAAAACATAGATGACACAACTTTTGAAGAATCTACAAACAGATGAACCCGAAAAAGATACAATTTCAAGAACATGGCATGTAATAGCTATAATAACTGTTTTGAGCGACACGAGCCAGAGGAAGATCTGACAAGGCAAAAGAAAAACGGGATGGACATAGAAGCTCAGATAAACCCACTTCCAGAGTCCGCCTGGAATAACCACAGATTCTATAATAAACCAGCAAGACAAAAGAAAAGCCATTCTTGCTTCTCAAACAAGCAAGTCAAGCTTGAGTTTTAGTAACTTTTATGCTTATAAGCTTGCAGAGTTGTGGAAAATGAAGCATCCAAGAAAGAGGGTTGTTGGGAAAATATGTCATTTGCTACTATAAACAAAGATTGCGTTTTAGAATATAGTTCTTGTGCCCATTGACCAGCTCTTTTGCTTATGTTTTCAATGATATAATAATCTTGTGCTTGCTTGGATCCTATCCGTTACAGCAATTCTCATGGATTTATCTCATGGATTTAAAATATGCCGATATACTTATCCAAGCAACATCTATTTTTGTCTCAGCAGTCACTAACAGTCAATTTTGTTCCTTTCATTTGGACAATACCAATTCAGGAAACACTCGTGGGGATGATGCAAGTCTTAGCATAAATGAAGTGTTAAAATTAGACATACAACAATTAATCAATCGTCAACGAGATCTTAACTGTTCAGCCATAAATTTATGAACTTTTTCAGGTTTTCATACAAACGAGCCCTCAAGCACTCGAATTTGTGGTCTGGCGAAAATCTACAACAACATAGGCCAAGAAGGTTCAGTGTGCAACAGACACTTTGTCTTGTTTCCTTGTTGAGTGCTGTACTAAGTCAACTGTGTACTATTTTCCCACATTTTAATAATTCTTTAACTATTATATGTTATTTTAAGAGCAATATGCACACAAATGATGTGTAATCTAGTAGAGAGGATGATCTTACACTCCAAAGTCTAATTGGAGCTGACACTAAAGATTTGAGACTGATGTTACACATTTTAAGACGATACGAGAGTCATATTTGAATAGTATACATAAATCGGATCTCAAACGCTCAAAATACGATATCATCAATTTCTGTCAAAAATGGTCAAGTTGGTTAATTATTCATCTTCAACATTTACATGGGAAACTAGTTGGATGAAAGTAAAAAAAAATCCTGAGTCTAGCAAGTACTACCTCTGGGAGCAGCAAGTTGCTCCTTTACCTTGCCGCAACATGTGCCACAGGCACACCATCTGTGTCGGGGTTTGATAGTGAGCAACTAAGTATCCATCCTTGCATTGCAGAGTGCAAATCTTCGTTTCATTTACATACCGAACGTTTAGACCCTCTTTACTCAGCTCCGATATCCATATCCCCATTCCCACATCCTCCAGTTTGAACATCTGCACATACACAACGATAGTATATTTTTTGGAATGAATCGAAAAGGACACTTGGGGCGTATTCAAGTATCTAACATACCTTTAGCTGCCCTTTTTCGTGCTTATGGTAAATCGCCTTTGCTATATCATTGGACACAACATAACCAGGGCCATGAGCCCAAGGAGGAAAAACATCCGAAGACCATTCCTTCATTCAAAACAGAGGACATTTGAGAGTTATCGTTTGTTTAGAAACAAATGCCACATTTCCTTTGCATGCCGAATTTCAAGTGACGATGCTAACACTCACTGTTTCTTGAATGTTCATCTCTTTTGCTAAACCATCCTACAAATCCATTTCCATGGTCATAATTGCTAAACGATACTTTTGTTCATACGGATCCAGCAATGCTAAATAGTATATATATGTTGTCAACTTGGCCGAACTAGATTTTCAATCCTCTAGGTTTTAGCAGCAATCATGTGCCGTACTGTACATATGATTGACGTCTGGGAATACAAATATAAAGAACAGAAGTAGTGGAGGTAGTACCTCGTCGCTGACAAACCATTTGCTATCGTTATATCTTTGAGGTCGGGAAGAATTGCTAATGAGTCCGTAATACAATCCTTTGGTTACTTTGACCCTTTCTAACGAAGTCAGAAGCCCATTAACACGAACAAAAGCATCATCATCCGTCTTCATGACATATTTGGCTGAAACCACCTTGGTCTGTCAAAAAAAGCCAAATCAGACAAGAGCGTGTTCGGTCTATATCTTATTCCAGAAACAAAAGAGACTAAGAGAGCCTACCCCAAATATGCAGATTGCTAGAGTTTTCCAAATTAAAAGACTGTAATAGTCGAGAGATAGCAGCAGCTGAATGTCTCCGTATGTCTGCACCTCACCCCAGAGTTTCTCGTTCACCGCCTGACTTTTATGCTGCATCATTGTGCAAAATCAATACAATATTCATTTATAAACTGCCACAAATGGTCACGTTGTACAAAAACATATTATTCTCACCAAACTGACAAAGAACCGCACTGCAACTGACCCTCTTCTCACTTCAGGATACTGCATCCACGTTCTTCTAATAGCCATCCTGCGCTTGAAATTGTTCACCGTAGAGAAGACGCCGATGAAGAGATCCAACGATTTATGTTGTAGAAGTGGAGCAGATTTCAGTGCTTCTAAATCAACACCATGCTGTGAATCATCCGATGTGGGCAAGCCATTAGCCACCATAGATATCAAATTGAACTGTCCGGATATCCTTAATTCATGGACAAGCCACGGCTCCATATTCTGTGGAAGTCACATTTCAAAACGAATAACAAGTTAAAAGGGGAGAGTAAAGAAATGTTTCGCACGATGCAGAAAATTAAAGGACAAATGAGAGGCTACTTCACGATAAGCAAAAGCTGTAATGTGGTTTCCATCAACAGTCATTTGAAACCCTTCTGGCGCCGTCCTAAGTGTCATAACAGACAGATAACCTTGCTTGAAAGGAAAATAGGCCTCTTTTGTCGATCCTTTTTGTGCCATTGATAGCCACAGAGAATGGTCTTTAGATTCGTTACCTATGATGTTCTGGTTCTCATTTTTGCCAATCATTTCATTGCACTGAGACAAACCATCCACTGTTTAGCATGTCAAGGAAAGACGGTAAATATATTAACATAAAAAAAGATCAAATAAGCATTCCAAATCAAAATTTTACTCCGACTGTCCAATTTCCATACATTTTTGTTCATTCAAAGACAGCAATATACTTTGCAGTAAACATAAAACACACATTTTAAGAATCCAGTTGCTTGTTTTATGAACGACACCATCAAAACACCTGTGGATCAAGTAAACAAGAATTTGAAAGCACTGCTAGCTCAAGTTTCAAGATACATATTGGGTAAATATAGAAGATGATGAATTTTGGTACCTTTCTTATTGCTGCTAGCAGAAGGGAGGGGACACCTATCATCTTCACCCCAATCATCAGTTTCAGACCACGTGTTCTGCACAATTACAGGATCCTCAGTTACATTATCACCGCGAAAACGGATATTGTAATCCAAAAGAACACGAGATTTTGGTTTCCAACGAACGGGCTCCCCCGTCAAATCAATCCAAAAATCACCAACAGGCACGCCAACAATCGTGATCGAAGAGCCCTTAACGAGGCCACACGGGATTTGCAGCCTATAAGCATCATCCCCAAGCTCGGTGCAGTTCATTCTCTGAACATCGTAAGGACACATCTCATCCTTTCTCCTATCAACAAAACTCCCATTCTCATCGCCACCGAGTTTCTTCTCAAAGGAGACCATAAGCCTCTCCCACACAAACCGCCCTTCTCTAATGGACTCGACCGCGTTAGGTATCCCCTTTGTGTAGTTACTCACGTGCTTCAAGTACGTCCATGTCTGAAGCACTTGGAGAATCGGGCGAGTGAGCTCTAAATAAACCGAGACAACGGGGTCATCCGTTTCTCGATTCTCAACTTCACCCAACTTCAACGAAGAGGAACCATCAAAGGGCCTCATAGTCGGGATTGAATCGTTCAAAATGGGTTGGTTCATCAAACCATACCTCAGAAGCAGCAATGCACATAAAGAACCCGCTAAAACACCCCCATACCATTTATGCATCATACTGTTCAACATTTTCACAGCAACAATCTCAAGCTCAGAGTCAATGCTCCTGAAATATAAAGGCCAATTCTTCATCATTCTATATACAATGCCAATTAGCATCTAATATGGGCACATTGTGAATTGATTTGAGCCCTAAAACATGCTGAAACCCAAAAAAGCTATGAACCCTAAAATTGAAAGGAACCCAATAAACAATTCAGTCACCCAGCTTTCAGAGATTCACAAAATGACAAGAAAACCCAATACCCAGAATCAGAATATAGAATCATTCATTGTTCTGGAAACCGTAAACAAAATCAAATCAAACCAAATCAGATCAAACAAGGAAAATGAAGAAAACCCAGAATAAATCATATACCTGTAGAGAGATATGGATCAAAACGAGAGAATGTTTCATGAATTTTTGATGGATCCTAAGAGGAACAGTGTAAGTGAGTGAGCATTTTATTTTCATTTCTTTACAGTTCATAGATTTCGTACACTTGTATGTGTCTCCCTCCCTCTAATTATATGATTTTTGGACCAAGTTATAAAATTTGTTTCGATTAAGATTAACTTCAGAACAATATTATATTTAGATTTCCAAAATAATAAAGGTCCCGTCGATTTACATCATATGATAAACTCAATTGAGTTTTTGATTGCTAACCTTATATTGTTACCAATTTGTTGGACCATTAGAATGGTCCAACAATTTATTTTTGGGTGGGTGAACAATGTTCTAAAAAATGTTATGGCTAGTTGAGTAAATAGTGTCTTTTGGAGACTAATCAATGATTAATTGAAAAATAAATCGAATTTAATGATTAATTTGAGACTAATCAAAAGTTAATCAAGAATTAATCGAAAAAGTCAAGAATTTTTATAACACTGTACATAAGGTATAGAATTTCTTATGACACGTTTTTGTAGGGCGTGTCCCAGTCCGTTCGATTTTGAGAGCCAGAAGAGTGGATGTCAAATCCAATTTCGCACCCTTTGAGGGAGAGGCATAATCAATTTTACAGGCCGTGGTTTTAAAATTAATGTAGACATGATGATCTTCGAGTAGAAGGAAAATTAAGGGGTATGGTTTATTTCCCGGGACCATAGAGGCTATCTGGTGAAGACCAAAGACTCGATACGCATTATTCGAGAGGGGATACTCTTGTCGGGCCGACAGAAGGTGGAGACAAACTGATAGCTTGCCATCAGTGTCAATATGTTTCGTGAAACGATTTGCCAATCAAACTATGCGTAGACCCTTTTATATGCTAATCGCATATGTTTCACCCAACTTTTCATCCGTTTTTTTTATAAAATGTACATCATCAAATTTATTTATCCATAAATTTCTCCCTACTCTCCCAACATGATTGAATACTGTGTGATGCTTCACCGCTAAGTTGTTTCTCGAGACACTTTTTATCTGTTTTTTTTTTTTTTTTTTTTTTTATCAGCAATAATTAAAGAAATCCAAAACAACAGGCAGGCACCAAGATTCG